>OX336388.2:1499033124-1499182344 GCA_946902985.2 Meconema thalassinum | reverse complement strand
AGACAAAGGTTTGAAATACAACTGCACAGACGCACACACGAACCACAATATAAAACAGTTAATCACAGATATTGAGATAGCCAGTCACAAGCTCCCAGCAGAAGACAGGGAATTAACCAAAAATCTCGCCACCAACGAAGCCAAGAAAATCCTCAAACGAGAGGGCGATAGCAATAACATTCAAAACAACAAACAAATCAAAGAAATAAAGTCGTTGAAACAAAAAATAAAAGAACATGACTTAATCATCACAAAAGCAGATAAGGGAAACACTACAGTAATTTTGAACAAAACAGAATACATTGAAAAAACAGTCGAATTCCTAAACAACAACGAAATCAAGGAATTAACAAAAGACCCCACCAACAAATTCCAAAAACAAATAAAAAGTGCGCTAAAAGAAACAGAATACATACTGACCAAAGCCGAAAAATCAAAACTAATAAACATGAACCCGAAAATACCGTCATTGAGGGGACAACCAAAAATACACAAAAAGGAATGCCCAATGAGACCAATAGTCAATTGTAGGAATGCCCCTAATTACAAAATCAGCAAAGAGTTACTAAAAATCTTAAAATGCCGTCTTTCCAACGACAAAAACAACTCTGTAAAGAACACAACAGAACTAGTAACAGCATTGAACACCCTACAAATGAAACCTAGCGTCAGGCTAGTATCCTTCGACGTAACTAACATGTACACCAATATTCCGATTATTGAAGCAATCAACACTATCGAAAACAACTTAAAATCCAACAATTCGGCAAAAGAAATTGAAGAGATTGTGAGATTACTGAGGGTCGTTCTCACCCAAAACGTGTTTCAATTCGACAATAAAATATACACACAGAGAGAAGGCCTAGCAATGGGATCGCCACTAAGTGGTTTAATCGCTGACATCTTCATCAATGCACTAGAAAATGCGTTCTTAGAAAAGACTTCAACAAAGGGAATAGTAATATGGAAAAGATACGTAGATGATGTAATTTGCATCTACGATACTGAACTAACTAGCGAAGAAACAATTCTCCAATCCATTAATAGCCTTCACCATTCTATCAAATTCACTAAGGAATCCGAAATAGACCGGAAAATAAATTATCTCGATATAACTATTGAACGTAAAGACAACGACCTTTCATATTCCATATTCCGGAAAGCAACACAAACCTCGCATGCAATCGACAATCAGTCTAATCACCCCAGTACGCACAAACTAGCGGGTTTCAATTCAATGGTGCACAGGGCTTTAAACATACCCATGTCAAAAGACAACTATAATAAGGAAATAAGAACTATTATGCAAATAGCAAGGGAAAACAACTTCTCGCCAAGCAAAATAAATCAAATTATAGCCAAACATAAAAATAAAGATAAAACGATTCCCAAACCGGACAGTAATGAGAAAAAATTTGCGCGTTTCAACTATGTGAATGCGAATACATATAAAATCACTAACCTATTCAAAAAGCAAGGCATAAAGATAGCTTTCACAACGAAAAACACAACCGCTAGGCACCTCCTAAATAGTAATCTAAATAAACGTGACCCGTATTCAAGGTCAGGGGTATATTCTATAACGTGCCAAGACACCGATTGTCAAGCTAATTACATCGGGCAGAGTGGAAGGCGAGTAGACACACGTTATAATGAACATAGAAATGCGATAAGATACGGAACACATTCAGCCGTGTGCGAACATATGTGTGACGCAGGGCATAGCTTTACCAACATAGAGTCGGACCTTAAAATAATCCATCACGAATCGAAAGGCAGAGCTCTTGACATAAAGGAAGCAATCGAGATACACCTAGCCAAACGAAACAATCCCAACAATCTAAATGAACACACGTTCATGGAGAGCTCACCCCTCTACACGCTACTAAAAAACACACCCTGTCGGAAACAAAACTCAATTTAGCGACACAGCCAAGCTAGATAAAAAAAGGGGGGAAATTAGGGGGTTTTTAATAGGTAAATGTTATCTGGATCAGGTGTACGATGTACTTTTTCTTCTGCAATAAACCAAGGCCCATATTAGAGGCAGTATTAAAGGTGCCGGGACGTCCTCATAAGACCGTCAACGCTTAGTTCGAATGGGTTATGCTCCACGCGTGGCGAGGACTAATCCACGGTCTTTAATAGTTGTAGATCCACCTCATTCAATAACATACATCGTATCTAGGTTGGCAACACCTCACATAAACACATCGCGATCACTCCCCACAGCACGTAGGGACAGGGGGGAAGGCAGGGAAAAACCAGTCGTTAAGATAACCACCGCAGTCGGCCGCACAGCGAGTTCAAGTGAGCACGGAAACTGCGAATAGCTGTAGTACGGAAGACAATCAGATAAGTAGTTAGCCTAAAATTGTATAGTTTAACCATAGTTTACAACCATATAATCTCTCTAAAGTACAATCTCCGGATAGCCATCACCATTTAGCATTTCACCTAACATATATACTGCATTTAGCATACACTGACAGTTGCAGTACCAATACTGCAACTAAATAATTGTACATATTGTAAATATTTTCACCTGTATTTCAAACATAGATTTTATAGCCTAAGTGTATTGGATCTGATGATGATCGCTTGACGATCGAAACTGGTCATCCTAGTGTTTTATTAATCTCATGTAATTTATTTCAGGATTAGGGCATAACCCATCTCTGTTGGGTACATTCGTGTTGACCGACTGAAAAGCACTAAACTCTTCTTTGACCATCCCATAAAGTACTTTCTTATTTCCTCTGCTGTCTTCCTCCATCATCTCTGTCCACTTTACCATCCACTTCTTCCTCTCCTCTGCGACAATCTTGTTTGCTTCTTTCTTCTTTATCTTATAATCTTCCCTTGTCAGATCAGTTCTTTCCTGGAACCACACTCTGAAAGCCTTGTTCTTCCTTCCCACAGCTTCTTTTACTCTCTCATTCCACCATGGTGTCTCTTTACACCGCTTTCTGTTGCTTGTTCTTCCACATACTGCCACTGCAGCTTCCACCATTGTGTTTTTGAATTGCTTCCATTCCTCTTCCCCTGTTTTAGGATTGTCTGTTGGCATCCTTTCCCTTATTATCTTCTGGAATTCTTCCTTGACTTCCTTTTCCTTGAGTTTCCATACTTTGATTCTCCTTTCCTGGTACTCTGTCCTCTTGCTATCCTTAACAACTCCCAGGTTCATTACAAGTATTCTGTGGTCGCTATCTAAGGCCTCTGATGGTATTACCTTTATATCTCTGACACTTCTCTTCATTTCCCAGTCGTACAGCATGTAATCTACCAAAGATTTCTTTGTTAAATCACTGCTGTACCACGTTACCTTGTGGCTTTCTTTCTTCCGGAACCAGGAGTTGCCTACCACTAAACCGTTTCTCTTGCAAAAATCCAGCAACTTTCTCCCTTCTTCATTCCTGCTACCCCATCCTTCTGCTCCCAATACATTTTCATATCCTTGCCTTTCACTTCCTACATGTGCATTCAAATCTCCCATGACAATGATGCACTGCCCATTCAACTGCTGTTGTAGCTCCTCCTCAAAGTCTTCCTTCTCTTGAGCTGTACATCCAACTTGAGGGGCATGTACCTGGGCTATCTCCAGGCTTCTTCCCTTTACAGTTACTCTGATCTTCATGATCCTGTCACTTATTCCCTTTACCTCTTCCTTCATTCCATCTCTCACAACTACTCCTACTCCACTGCTCCTTCCTTCACTGTTCCCACTCCAGTACAACCGGTACCCTTTCCTCAGTTCTCTGCGACCTTCTCCTTTCCATCTTGTTTCTGCCAAGCCCAGTACATCCAGTTTTTTTCTCTCCATCACATCTACAATCTCCTCCACTTTTCCTGTCAGTGTCTGTATGTTTAATGTTCCAACTCGTAGTCCATTAGCATATCCGGGTCGTCGTCGTTTGCATCCGTCCTTTCCGAGGCCTGTTCCTGGTTTGAAAGCAAATATGATATCCACTACTGGCTTGCTAGGCCTATCGTAGCTTCACCAGAGCCCCGTCAGCCGTCACTTTTCAGGGTTCCTATAGGGCCTTCACAGCTACCGTAGCGGTCCCGGGGCACACGAAGTCCCCACTGTACTTCACCCCTACAGGCAATCCCCTACTTCATGCCGTTGCCCGTCTCCCACCACGTGGAGGAGGGGTTGGACCAAAATTGCTTTTAAACCTGAATAATGCATTTTCTGTTTTGAAATGTATACAAATTTTAACGGAGACCCCCTTTAACCCATTAAAATTTGTTATTGTACACGTCAATACGGACCTTACGAAATGGATAATCTTCCAATTAATCTTGAAATGTATATTCGAGGATGTTGGCATGTATAGTTATTAAATGGATATCTTGATAGGCTACCGTATTAATTTTTGAGATATGCGCACATAAGACCCTCAATTTTTAAGCATTAAAAATAGGATAAAACACGGGTCTTATATGCGAGTAAATACAGTAATCCCAATTACTGGGACATGCGATAAAATAAGAATAAAAATAATTGATGATGATTATCAGGTGCCATCAAGTCAGCGTCGACTCCTAACGACTGCATGGATGGACTGTCTCCATATGATTCGGTCTTCAGATCCTTCACTGTCTTTATATTGGATTTGATGGAGCCAATCCATCTCAATGCTGGCCGCCCTCTCTCGAGACCCTTCCACCTTTCCAAGCATAATTGTCTTTTCCAACGAATCAGAAAGACTCATAACATGATTAAAAATTATATACAGTCATCATCATCAACTAGAGCAGTTTCCAAGCCTCTCCATCGTTTTCTGTCCATCCACCACTTCTCTTCTGTCACTGTTGTCCAATTAACTCCTTTTCTCTCGACACTTTCCTTCACCCCCTTTATCCACCTATCCCTTGGTCTTCCTCTAGGTCTCTTTTTCTTCCACTCCATTTCCAATATTTTCAGTGGTATTTTCTCTTCTCCCATTCTTTTGTGATGTTTGAAGCCATATTTTCAGTGTTGCCTTAGTAAACAAGTGTTTAGTGCTTTTCAGTCGGTCAACACGAATGTACCCAAAAGAGATGGGTTATGCCCTAATCCTGAAATAAATTACATGAGATTAATAAAACACTAGGATGACCAGTTTCGATCGTCAAGCGATCATCATCAGATCCATTACACTTAGGCTATAAAATCTATGTTTGAAATACAGGTGAAAATATTTACAATATGTACAATTATTTAGTTGCAGTATTGGTACTGCAACTGTCAGTGTATGCTAAATGCAGTATATATGTTAGGTGAAATGCTAAATGGTGATAGCTATCCGGAGATTGTACTTTAGAGAGATTATATGGTTGTAAACTATGGTTAAACTATAAAATTTTAGGCTAACTACTTATCTGATTGTCTTCCGTACTACAGCTACTCGCAGTTTTCGTGCTTACTAGAACTCACTGTGCGGTCGACTGCGGTGGTTATCTTAACGACTGGTTTTTCCCTCCCTTCTCCCCCCTACCCCTACGTGCTGTGGGGAGTGATCGCGATGTGTTTATGTGAGGTGTTGCCAACCTAGATAAGATGTATGTTATTGAATGAGGTGGGTCTGCAACTATTAAAGACCGTGGATTAGCCCTCGCCACGCGTGGAGCATAACCCATTCGAACTAAGCGTTGACGGTCTTATGAGGACGTCCCGGCACCTTTAATATTAATATTAGGGGGTTTTTAATAGGTAAATGTTATCTGGATCAGGTGTACGATGTACTTTTCTTCTGCAATAAACCAAGGCCCATATTCGCGGCAGTATTAAAGGTGCCGGGACGTCCTCATAAGACCGTCAACGCTTAGTTCGAATGGGTTATGCTCCACGCGTGGCGAGGGCTAATCCACGGTCTTTAATAGTTGCAGACCCACCTCATTCAATAACATACATCTTATCTAGGTTGGCAACACCTCACATAAACACATCGCGATCACTCCCCACAGCACGTAGGGGTAGGGGGGAGAAGGGAGGGAAAAACCAGTCGTTAAGATAACCACCGCAGTCGACCGCACAGTGAGTTCTAGTAAGCACGAAAACTGCGAGTAGCTGTAGTACGGAAGACAATCAGATAAGTAGTTAGCCTAAAATTTTATAGTTTAACCATAGTTTACAACCATATAATCTCTCTAAAGTACAATCTCCGGATAGCTATCACCATTTAGCATTTCACCTAACATATATACTGCATTTAGCATACACTGACAGTTGCAGTACCAATACTGCAACTAAATAATTGTACATATTGTAAATATTTTCACCTGTATTTCAAACATAGATTTTATAGTCTAAGTGTAATGGATCTGATGATGATCGCTTGACGATCGAAACTGGTCATCCTAGTGTTTTATTAATCTCATGTAATTTATTTCAGGATTAGGGCATAACCCATCTCTTTTGGGTACATTCGTGTTGACCGACTGAAAAGCACTAAACACTTGTTCCCATTCTTTTCACGTGTCCATACCACTGTAGCCTTGATTTTTCAATCCTATCCTGTAGGGGTTCTTCCTTTAATATTTCTCTATCATTTCTGACTCTGTCCATCCTGGTTACACCTATACGACTCCTCTGAAACTTCATTTCCACTGCTTGTATTCTGCTTTTATCTCTCTCCCTCATCACCCTAGTTTCTGATCCATACGTTAGGATCGGCACAAAGTAAGTCTTGTACATGATCCCTTTACATTTCTGTGGCACATCCTTGCTCCATCTCAGGCCTCTAACACTCTTGAAGAATCCATCAGCACACCTTCCTCTTTCATCTAATTCCAAGGCATTTCCCCCATTTTCTTCAATGACACTTCCCAGATACTTGACGCTCTGCACTCTCTTCAACTGCTCTCCGCCAAACTTTATCCCAGAGTATACTCTGTCCTTCTCACGTGTTGTTATCACCACTTCATTCTTTTGCGTCGAAAACTTTATTCCATAGGATGACACTACTTCCTCCCATGCATTGAGTTGCTCCTGTACATCACTTTCCTTGTTTCCCCAGATCATCAAGTCATCTGCAAACACCATTGCCTTCATTTTTTCCTCCCCAATATGCTGTCTACCTTTTGCATCACTTCATCCATCACCATTACAAAGAGCAAGGGCGAGAGGGCACTTCCCTGCTTTAGACCATTAGTCAACTCAAACCATTCTGTTCTTTCCATACCGACTTTCGCACAGCTTCTGCTTCCCTCATACATATCTTTCACTCTCATCACTATTTCTTCCGTTATTGATTTGGCTCTCATCGCTTCCCATACTCTGTTTCTTACGAGACTGTCGTATGCCTTCTCAATGTCCATAAAGGCCAATACCAAATCTTCCCCATACTCGTAGTGTAGCTCCTGTAGCTGTCTCACTCCAAATATGAGGTCAGTAGTGGACCTCCCCTGCCTGAATGCATATTGCTCCTCCCTCAGTTGCTGTTCCGTTACCTTACGTATCCTTTTCTCCAATACCTTTTCATAAATCCCGTTATTACACTCTTCTAGGGAACTTGGTTAAACGCGCAATAAGCGGGACAGCTCTATAGACGGGAAATGATTTGTGAGGTGGGACAAAAATTTGAAAATAATATTTCAGTAATGTACAGTATTTAATTATTATTATTATTATTATGTGCGTATGGACCCTATTGGATCACGCATTACATTTATGATTCGCCTTTCTAACAGACCATATTGCTTTCATTCTTTCACTGTGCGCTTGTTTCCTTTCTTCTGACCACTTAGTCCCCGATCTTCTGGGGACTTCATTCTCTGGCTGTACCACCCATTTATTTATCTTCTGACGGTAGACATTTCTGTCTAGTATTTCTGACGTTTCTATCCGGGCCTTTTCCAGTTCATTTTTAACATCTTGTATCCAAGATACGTTCTTCAGTTTTCCAGAGTATGTCAAAATCTTGTGAGTTAACCTTGAAGATGAGAGTCTGTGAACGTGTCCATAGAATTTCAGTCTTCGTTTCCTGATGTCTGCGGCGAGGTTGGATAGTTTTTCCGTGGCTTTGCGTGATTTGAGTCTATACCCTTCTTCACTTTTCTCTGGGCCCAGAATTTTCCTCAAGATCTTTCTTTCCTCCTTCAAGATATTTTCCAGATCACCTTTCTTATTAAGTACCAAGGTTTCACTTGCATACAGCACTTCTGGTTTAATCACCGTATTATAGTGTTTGATTTTTGTATGTATGGACATGCATTTCTTGTTATAGATGTCACGGGTTCTCCAATACGCTCTTTTGAGTTTTTGTAATCGAACTTTCTGAGCTTCCTTTTCCAATCCTGTTGGTTCTAGGATCTCACAGAGATATTTAAAGTGTGGAACCCGTTTGATGTGCCCGTATTTTGTTTGTAGTTCCTGGATGTCGAACCTAGTGCAAATAAACTTGGTCTTCTCGAATGAGATTTGCAACCCAGTTTTCTCAGCGCATTCCTTGAGGACTTCAATCTGTTTGATCGCTAAAATATCGCTGTCTCCTAGTATCGCAAGGTCGTCTGCGAAAGCTAAACAACTGACCTTGATGTCATCATTCTTTCGTCCAAGTTGAATGGGTTTCCAGAGCTTCTGGGCATTCAAGTCCTTCTCCCATTCTCGAATGACTTTATCTAGAACAAGGTTGAAGAGCAGTGGTGACAATCCGTCACCCTGTCGCACGCCGGTCTTAATCGCAAAGGGCTCTGATAATTCACCCAGAAATTTTACTTTTGACTTCGTGTCCGTGAGTGTTTCCTTGATGAGTCTTAATGTCTTTGGATCAAGTCCTAGTTCTTCTAAGATGTTAAAGAGAGACTGTCGATCGACCGAATCTTACGCCTTCTTAAAGTCGACGAAACTACAAATGATCGGAGAGCTTCGGGTCGCTCGATATTTCAATATCGTCTTCAAGTTAAAAATTTGTTCAACACAAGAACGCTCAGGTCGGAAACCAGCTTGATATTCACCAATTTTGTGTTCAAGCTGTTCTTGTACTCGTTGAAGAAGACACGCGGAGAGAATCTTGTAAGTGACTTGAAGGAGAGAAATCCCTCTGTAGTTATTCACATCCGTTCTGTCACCTTTCTTGTATAACGGATGGATGAGTGCACATTTCCATTCTTCAGGTAGCTTTTCTGTTTTCCAGATATCCATGATGATTAGTGTGAGCTCCTCAAGTGTATTTGGGCCTATGTTCTTTAATAGTTCTGCAACTATGCCATCTTCTCCAGACGCCCTGTTACTTTTGAGTCTGAAAATGTGTCTCTGGATTTCTTCTTTAGTAGGTGGTGGAGATTCAGGGTTTACATGTACGGGAGTCTCTTTGGGCCATCGTGATGTTGGCTCCTCGCAATTGAGTAACTCAGAGAAATACCGAGCCAGTTTACTACAATTATCCCGGTTGGACAACGCGAGATTTCCGTCTTGTTTTCGGAAACACAAGTTCTGTGGGGTGTATCCTCGGATTCTTCCTGCGAACGTCCTGTAGAAATCTCGCGTTTTGTGATCTCGGAAGTCTTGATCTATAGATTCCAATTGGTCCTTCATGTGTTTCCTCTTAGTTTGTCTGATTACTTTTGACACTTCCTTCCTGGTCTGAAGATAGTGTTGTTGAGTCTCGAGTGACTTCTTACTGTTGTATTTCTGAAAAGCTCTCTTTCTCATTTCCAGTGCTTCTTCACATGCAGAATCCCACCACGGGTGTTTCGTATTCTTCTTCAATGGAATAGTCTCTTTAGCTCTCGTAATGATCTTGTCATGGAACTGCTTCCAGGTACTTGCCTTTTGCTTTTCCCATTCCTCTGTTATGTTACTTTCCTTTATCTTTTTCATGTCAAATTTCTGAAGATGAGATTTCTTGGGGTGGATTCTTTTCGGGGTAAATTTCACTTTGATTCGCACTAGATAATGGTCGGAGTCAATATTGGCTCCTCTTCGAACTTGCACATCATGAATTTCTTTCTGTAAAGGATGTGTGATGGCCACATGGTCGATCTGATATTATCCAAGAGATTGCACAGGTGATCGCCAAGTCTTCTGTTTTCGAGGGTGCTTCCTCAGAGAGGTGGACATTATCTTCAAGTTGTTCTGTTGGCACAGTTCAATGAGTCTCATGCCATTCTTGTTGGTGAATTTATGAGCTGGGTATTTGCCTACAGTCTTTTGGTATTCTTTTTCTTTGCCAATCTGTGCATTGAAATCACCTAGTAATATCCTTGTGTCTTCTCTAGGAACCGTTGCCACGATCTTTTCGAGTTTAGACCAGAACTGTTCTACCTTCTGCAAGTCCCTTTTATTTTCAATGTTCGTGGGGGCATGTGCATTAATTAATGTGTATCTTTTGTTCGCACATTGTATGCGCATAGTCATTACTCTATTACTTATGGGAGTGACTTCTTTTATCGAATCAACTATGCTCTTGTGAACTACAAATGCCATACCCAAGAGGGGGGTGCCACCTCTTCCTATTCGTTTGTCCGTTTTACTTTTGAAAATACGGTAGTTACCATAGTCTAGTGTGCTCTCATCTGTAAAGCGTGTTTCCTGAAGAGCTAGTATCTGTATCCTTTGTCGATCTAGTTCTGATGTTAAGGTGTGTAGTTTGCCTGGTTTTAGTAATGTGTTGATGTTGAAGGTCCCGATGTATGTGGGTGTCTTTGATGGTAGTTTGTCAGAGAACTCCGACTTTCTCTGTGATCGTGGTTGCCCAGGTCCCCCAGAGTCCGAAAACCTGGTGGCCGTCCATGGACGGGTGGATTGGTTACCACCTGGGGTAATTCTGTAGTTACTCGCACGAATCATAACTGCTTGTAATCAAGGATTAATCCAGTGTTTCCACTGGGAGTTTAGGACCAGGGATTGCTAGTTCCTGGAACATAAGCTATGCAGCCGTACCTACTAGGTAAGCAGACGCTGACCACTTTGCCGCTCGATCCAAGTCAGACGCAAAGTGGATTTCAATTTTGGTTCTTCCGCCCTCGCTGCCATTGAGACATAGGTCCTCCTCTGCCATCGAAGCAGTTGGCCATTGTTTTATTCACCTCAGTTGATCCGCGGGTGCTTATTTGACTAGGTCTTATTCGCACCTTTCCTGTATATCTACAGGAAATTCCCCATCAGCCATGGGACGCGCCGTGTCGGGGTTGAGGGCCCCCTTCCCAGTGTCTCACGCAGGGTTATGCTTAGCTCGTACTCAGTTCGGAACTAAACTCCCACGTGAGCTGACTAGGTAATAATGTAGTATGCTGTCTAGTACAAAAGCGTCACATTGCCGGTCGTAAAGATGGCTGACAATAGTGGCCGGTTGTGTGACCTAGGTAACACCGAGACTATACAGAATAGTGCGTATCCTATTCATGGCCTCCATGGGATCAATGACAAAAGAAAACAAAATGGAGACAGGTCAAAGGTGTTAGTCAGATATACAGAGTGACCTCTAAATAGTGTTATCTATGGAATAATATTGTCGCAATTACCAAGATGGCGGACATTTATGGGCACAAAATTCATATTAAATATTACTTTAAAACACTATTACACAGGAACACAAACACTAGATAACACTAACACACATTCAGCACTAAAAGTAAAGCCACTATTATTCCCTGGAAGCCACAAACGAAGCACAGTTCCTCCGTATTGGCCGATATAAGACGCAGCATCATTACCCATGATCTCACCCACTGGGCACGGATTTAATTATTACTGAATTATATTATTAAAACAACTCAAATGCAGTGCATTGTTTTTACAATTTATATGGAACGTTCCCTCATTTTCTTTTACATGAATAGAGCAGGATTTTGAAGTGTTATAATTGAGTAAAATTATCCAGTATTATATACAAATCAGCAAGGTCCTTACAAGAAGAGCGTAATAAATGGGATGGCGAAATAAGCTGACCTGTAACAACAGGGTTTTACTGTATATATTTGTTATGGATTACAGAAGAGTTATGACAACATGTTTTACTCGTCAAGCGAGCATCACCAAATCCAAATATACAAGACAAAATAGCTCTACAAAAACTATCAAACCGACAATGTCACCCACAAACGGTCGCAGTCCTACATAAACTAAAAGCCCGACAGAAACTTAGAAAGTGTGTCAACTATTAGAGCATTTAGCGCCCGAAAGAATAACTATTTACTTTAATATCTACAAGGTTGAAGACAGAGAAATGACGATCCCTTCCTCTAACAAATCTATGAATGTGTAACTACTATTGCTGTGATACACTTGACCAATAAGCCCAAAACTAGAATTGTAAACTAATATGCAGAAATGACCTACGAGTACTATGCTGAGATGGTGATAAAAAGCTAGAACTGCAACATACAAAAATTTTTATCTTCTAATAATGTGTTGAAGGCTCTGTCTGATATGGAGCCTTATTTGAATTGTGGAATGTCTGCAAACTGCTCGACAACCACTGTCCTGAGGTAAAAACGACAATTTGGATGTGAATCCACTCGCAAATCAGCAATATCAAGATCAACTTTCGTAATTTGAGGTGCTTTTATAAAAGCAGATTGTGTAATGAAAGCACCTCAAATTACAAAAGTTGATCTTGATATTAGTGATTTGCAGGTGGTTACACATACAAATTGATATTTTTACCTCAGGACAGGGAACAGGACAGGACGGATACAATAGATGACGACCTAGCTGTATAAATGGACTAAGATTTGGAACTTTAAACATAAGAACGCTGACGGGGAAGGTGGAGGAGATAGTGGATATGATGGAAAGAAGGAAGTTGGATTTATTGGGATTGGCAGAACCAAAGTGGAAAGGGGAAGGAAGGAGAGAACTGAGAAAAGGCTGTATTGGAGTGAGAATGAAGAGGGAAAGAGGAATGGAGTGGGAGTAATAATACGAGATGGTTTAAAAGAAGAAGTGAAGAGAATAAGTGATAGGATGATGAAAGTGAAAGTAGCACTGAGGGGAGAGACCATAGAAATAGAGCAAGTTTATGCTCCACAAGTAGGCTGCGCCTCTGAAGAGGAGGAGGAGTTGGAAGAAGAATTGCAGAAGCAGCAGGTAGGAAGGAATATGATTGTTATGGGGGATATGAAAGCCCATGTAGGAAGAGAAAGACAAGGGTATGAGAGTGTGCTTGGACCAGAGGGTGGGGCAGAAGAAATGAGGAAGGAAAGAGACTGTTGGACTTCTGCCAAAGGAACAGCCTGCTAGTTGGGAACTCCTGGTTCAAGAAAAGAGAGAGCCACACAATCACATGGTACAGTGATGACTTCACCAGGAAGTCGGTGGTCGACTACATACTGTATGAGAAAGAATTAAATAACAGCATCAAGGACATCAAGGTTATACCATCGGAGAACCTGGATAGCGACCATCGATTGCTGGTAATGAACCTGAAAGGGACTAAGGAGAAGAAAGGGACTGAGAACCAGGAAAAACGTAAGGATATGGAAACTGAAAGAAGGAGATAGAAGGGTCGAGTAATTCAAAGTGGTAAAGGAAGGAATTCCAACAGATGAAGAAAGAGGGGTGGAAGAGGAATTAGCTAGATTTAAGAAGATACTAGTAGGTGCAGCAGAAGCAGTATGTGGGAGGACAAGTAGTAAGAAGAGGTGGAAGGAAACACTATGGTGGAATGAGAAGACAAAAGATACAGTAAGGGAAAAGAATTGAGCCTTTAGGAGGTGGTATCAAAATAGGACGGTAGAGACAAGGGAAGAGTACCAGGAAAGAAAGGAGGCAAAGAGAGTAGTGGCTGAGGAGAGAAGAAAGTGGATGGAAGAGTGGACAAAGATGATGGAGGATAGTGAAGGTACAAAAAAGGTCCTGTATGGGATGGTAAAAAAATAAGAGGCGGAAGGATCCTCCGGATTATGTCAGAATGGTGAACAAAAGGGGACAAGAGATAGAAAATAGGGAAGAACTGAAGAAAATGTGGAAAGAATATTTTGAAGAACTTCTGAACTCAAATGGAAACCACGGCGACGAGGTAGAAATCGGGGAGGAGGAAGATGGACTGCAAACAGAAAAGGTCTTAACATGGAAAGAAGTGGAAGATGCAGTGGGGAAGATGAAAGGAGGGAAGGCACCGGCTGTGGATGAGTTGAGTGTGGAGATGGTGAGAGCAGCAGGAGAGGTGGGGATACAATGGTTGTACCAAGTGATGAAGACAGCATGGAAGGAAAGGAAGACCCCAGAGTACTGGTAAAGGGGAATAATTGTCCGGATCTTCAAGAAAGGTAGTAGAACAGAATGCAGAAACTATCGGGGAATAACACTGATGAGTCATTGTGCAAAGATATTTGAGAAAGTTTTGGAAAGGAGAATTAGGACAAGGATAGAAGGAGGGATGAGGGAAGAACAACATGGCTTCAGAGCAGGAAGGTCCACAGTAGATTTGATTTTTGCTGTAAGACAGTTATAAGAACAGCACTGTGAGTATGGAACAGATCTACTGATGGCCTCCCTGGACATTGAGAAAGCATATGACAGTATATGCAGAAACAAAGTATGGAAGTCCCTGGAGGATAGAGGAGTAGAAAAAAGGACTATAAGAAGGATAAAGGAGATGTACAAGGGAAGTGTGAGCTGTGTGAAAGTGGGAGAGAGATCGGACTAGTTGGAACAGAGAAACGGCCTGAAACAAGGAAGTGCACTGTCACCGTTACTTTTCATTGTGGTGAAGGATGACATAATGACCCGAGTGGCACAAGTAATTGGGGAAGGAAAGATGAAAGCAATGGTGTTTGCAGATGATTTGATGATTTGGAGAAACAAGGTGGGGGAGGTACAGGAACAGTTGGACGTGTGGGAAGGAATAATACAAGGATATGGGATGAAATTTAGCATAAATAAGAGTGAGATGGTGATTACAACAAGGAAGAGCGAAAGAACCACAACGGGAATAACAATTGGTGGGGAACAGCTGAAGAAAGTGGAGAGTTTCAAGTATCTGGGAAGCCTGATACAAGGTAATGGAAGAAACGATAGAGAAATAAATGAGCGGTTGTGACAGGGAGAAGCATTCCGGAGGAGTGAAAGAAGTATGTTATGGAGCAAGGATGTCCCTCAGAACAGCAAAAAGATCATATATCGGACGTACTATGTCCCTATCCTGACGTATGCCTCGGAGACCTGGGTTATGAAATGATGATGATGATGATGATGATGATGATAATTGTTGTTTTAAGGGGCCTAACATCCAGGTTATCGGCCCCTAATGGTCTGTGTGATAGCGAAAATGTCAATGAAGTGGAAACCAGAACGAAAAGTAAGTGAGCAGGAAAATACTTACAAAAAGGAACTCAGATTGAAACTACTCACAAAATGGAGAATGGTAACGTAGGCTACATAAGGGAATTTCAAAGGAAATACTCACAAAAGGAATAGATCGAAAAATACGCACAAAATGTAGGTGAAGTTCAATATACGTACACTATGCAACGTACAGTCGAAATACTTTCAAAATGCAAGTGAAATCAAAATACTTACAAAATGCAAATGAGATTGAAAATACGCACAAAATGTAATTTAGATTCAAAATACCCACGGAATGCAATTGAGAATTAACTATTTGTAGGTTATGAAAGGAAGGGAGAAGAGCAAAATGCAGGCCAGTGAGATGAGGTTCTTGAGAAGCAGTATTGGAGCTACAAAGATGGATAGAATAAGAAATGAGAGGACCAGAGAATTAATGAAGGAGGAACCATTACAGGATGGTATAGAGAAATCTAGACTTAGATGGTATGGCATGTAAAATGAATGGAGGAGAAGAGGATACCCAGGAGGATACACGAGACGAAGTAGGAAAGAAAGAGACCGAGAGGCAGGTGGTTGAAGGGGGTGGAAGAAAGCTTGAAGAAGAGAGGAGAAGACTGGACAAGGGTGGAGGCTGAGAGATGGTGGGAAGACAGAAGACGTTGGAGAGGCTTGTGTTCCAAACAGACCCGGCCAGTGGCTGGAAACTGTGCAAGATGATGATGATGACCTCAGGACAGTGGTTGTCAAGAGCAGTTTGCAGACATTCCACAATTCAAATAAGGCTCTGTATCAGATCCTTCAACACATTATTAGGAGATAAAAATTTTTGTATGTTGCAGTTCTAGCTTTTTATCACCATCTCAGCATAGTACTCGTAGGTCATTTCTGCATTTTAGTTTACAATTCTAGTTTGGGGCTTATTGCTCAAGTGTATCACAGCAATAGTAGCTACACATTCATAGATTTGTTAGAGGAAGGGATCGTCATTTCTCTGTCTTGCAACTTTGTAGATATTAAAGTAAATAGTTATTTTTTCGGTCGCTAAATGCAGTAATAGTTGACACACTTTTTAAGTTTCTGCTGAGCTTTTAGTTTATATAGGACAGTGACCGTTTGTGGGTGGCATTGTTGGATTGGTGGTGTTTGTAGGGCTATTTTGTCTTGTATATTTTGATTTGGTGATGTTCGCTTGACAAGCGAACCATGTCACCCTAACACTTCTGTAATCCATAACAAATATACCGTATGTATATATTATTAATTATACGCAATATCTTTCAGATTGTTTATTCGCATGTCCCAGTAACTGGGATTATATTGTGTTCACCGACTGAAAGTTGCAATTGTCAATAAGGCAACACTGATAAAAGGCTTCAAAGCTATCTCATACTTCCTGTAGAATCTTCCCGTCAATTTGCAGGACATGAGTGTACATAGCACAACCTGGTGCTGATTAGGGGTTCATTCTTTTACGGACTTCTGACCCAGCTATGAATTGATTTCTAGGGTGAAGAAACTCATTGGTGATCCAGAGGTTCTTTATACTATAGACTGCTTCATTCGATGCATCAACACAACAAAACTGCTACAAGTATAAACTAACTCATTGCTGGAAATAGGTCGTACACAATGCTGGTTATTACACCAAAGGACTGTTACAGAGTTCATAGAGGAATCTCTTTTCTATCAGCTGTAAATGTATCATTACCACTAGTTAAGTTCCAACTCTTGTACATTTCACTCTAAAGATTCACACCCAGCACTTACCCTTCAGTGACAAACATTTTCTTCTGTTAAAAACAATACTGCTAAATTGTAAATTTCAACAGTAAAACCCCTTTGCCAAGTTATCATGCATGGGGTTCAACAAAAAGTATGAGTAAACAAGAAAAATTATTAAAAAAAGAGTGAAATGTAGGAAGACCAAAATTGGACACAGGATTTTAAAAATCTGTTATGTGAATAAAGAGAAAACTTTAAAAAGATTGTATTTAGCTTTACCATCATGAAAATGGAGTTAAAACTCCCCATTGCATATTTTCATTTCTAAAAAATAAAATAAAAAATAATTTAAAAAAATGTATTTTCTAATTATTATTTTTTTGAAAAAAGAAAAAACTTTTTGTAAATTATAATTATAATCCAATGAAATGTTTCTCCATTGAAACCTTCCAAATTAGTTACCTATTTATTAACCCCTCAGGCCGGCTATTTAAACCGGAAGTGTTCACTTCTCCAGCGGTATTTAAATTGAAGCTCAGCAGAGGTTTAGACACCAACAAGTTAAAAAATGAAAAATGTTAAATCTACGAAAAATAACGTAATAGAAATTATAGGATTACATACCGAGATCATATCCAATGATTCTCAGTAATATATGTAACGACTGCTTTTCAGGGTTGTCCATTATCACACGCAATATTTACAAAAATATAATAATTTCATAAGTTCCACTTTTGGAATTTGTCTTTGGTACATTTACAATGAAAGCAAGATATTTACATGATAATGCTCAATCTACATATATACATAATTTTCGGGTATGATTTCCAGGAAAAGATGAATTTTGAAAATCTTTTTAGGCCCCGTATATGTATCTCGTGTAGAATTGTTAACAAAATGTAAACATCGCAATATTAGTTCAAACCTGTCCCTTGGCATTGTTTGAGAGAATATGGGAGTTACTAAAAATTCATCCCTGGTGAAATAGCTCTTTAGGGTAGTTTTCTGCATTATTCTCATCAACATTACAAGCCCCAAGAACACATAAATGTCATCCTCTGTCACTGGCTCCCACTTCCTAGTGCGCGACCTTGGTTTGAAGGGCGCGCCCACCAACTATACATTCTGCCGCGTACATATTTGCTTCTCAAACATTTAGTTCAATCACTTTGTCATCGAAATACAACAAAGAAACATATAAAACAGACGTGAAATGATTTCTTGTACCTGGCATACCCGTGAAGGGGATCTTCTGTATCATCATGACGAAATCTACTCTCGCCACAACCACTGAACAGCGGTCGATGTTATTACAGATGAAGCTATTTCTTCTTCATCTGTGCTGTCTGCCACTTCTCCAATAACAACATGCTGTGCATAGTCACTTTCCGTATCACTACCGAAAATATCGCTTCACGATACATCACTTCCACTACTGCCATCTCATCATCATCATCATCTTCATTTCCCCTTTTCCAGTTGACACTGGGTGGGGCAAATATGGTTCCTCACCACTTTGTTCAGTCATTCCACCATTCCTCTTCCGACACAGTGTTCCAATCCAGGTTCCGTTTTCTAATACTATTCTCCACCGAGTCCATCCAACGCATTCTTGGTCTTCCTCGACCTCTCTTCCCTGTCATCCGTCGTTCCAGTGCTCGTCTAGGTAGCCTTACTTCATTCATCCGTTTGACATGTCCAAACCATCTCAATCTGTTTTGCTCCAGTTTGTGATTTAGTTTCTGTACTCCCAGTTCTTTCCGTATATCTTCATTTCTCACTCTGTCTCTCCTCGTTTTCTGAACCATACTTCTCAGGAATCTCATCTCTGCTGCTTGTACTCTGCTCTCATCCCTCTTAGTCATTGTCCAAGTTTCTGCTGCATATGTCATAATAGGAACATAATATGCTTTGTACATATCTTCTTTAGCCTTAATTGGTATATCCTTGTTCCATACTAGTCCCAGTACCTGTTGGTAGAAAGCACTCCCGAGTTGTATTCTTCTGCTAATTTCTAAATCTAGTCTTCCATCTTTAGTCAGTTCACTTCCCAAGTATTTGAAGTGTTTCACCACTTCCAATTCCTTATCTCCTACTTTGATTACTCCTTTTCCTTCTTTCTTATCTCTACTCATCACCACTGTTTTACTCTTCTCCACATTCATCTTCAATCCCCATTTTCAATCTTTTCCTTTATTACATCTAACTGTTCTTGAACCTCCATCTCATCCTCGCCCCAGATCACAAAGTCGTCTGCAAACAACATTACTTTCATCTTTGGTCTACTATATTCTTTCATTGCTGCCTTCATGTCGTCATCCATCACCATGACGAACAATAATGGTGACAACACACTTCCTTGCTTTAGTCCAGTATCAATTTTAAACCATTCCGATGTCCCGACTCTAGTCTTTACACTACTGTAGCACTCCATGCTCATTCCTTTTATTATGTCTCTCAGTTCCTTGCCTATCCCCCTATTTGTTAAGCTTTCCCATGCTATCATAGGCTTTTTCTAGATCAATAAAAGTCATTAACATATCCATCCCATATTCCCAACTCTTTTCAATGTTCTGTCTCACAATGAAAATGTGTTCCACTGTTGACCTGCCCCCTCTAAATCCAAACTGCTCCTCCTCTATTTGGCTTTCTACCTTTACTCTAATTCTTTTTTCTAGGATTCTTTCCATTACTTTGGCAACATGCGAGATGATGATTCCTCGGTAGTTACCACACACCTTCCTGTCTCCTTTCTTGAATATTGGCAATATTATTCCCTTTTTCCAGGCTTCAGGTACTTTCTTCTCTCTCCACACACTCCTGAGAAGTCTGCATGTCCACTGCAGTCCCACTGGTCCTGCCGCCTTGATCATTTCTATTGCCACTTCGTCGATTCCCACAGCTTTCCCCATCTTCATCTTCCTAACTGCCCATTCCACTTCTGCCATAGTAATGTCTGGTTCTTCTTCTATTTCTTCCTCCACCGTTTTGGCTGTTTGCGTAACTTCTCCGCATGCCTGGCGTCTCACCTTCAACAGCTCGCTGAATATTCTTTCCATCTGTCCATTATCTCCTCTGGTTTTGTCAATATTTCACCTTCTTTGTTTTTCACGAACCCAGTGTTCACCTTTTCATTCCTTCTGCTTTTTATAGTTCCAAACAGCAATTTCCTTCCGCAATGTAAATCCTCCCTTATTTCGTGAGTGAATTCTTCCCAGCTTTTCTTCTTTTCTTCTGCAATTACTTTCTTGGAGTCTCTGTTTGCTTCTATATAATTTGCTCTACTTTCTACAGTCTTTTTTGTTTTCCATTCCTTCCAAGCTTTCTTCTTCTTCTCTCTTACCTTTCTTTCACTCTATCATTCCACCATTTTGTCGCCTTTTCCCGTACCTTTCCTGATGTTCTACCACATGTTTTCTCTGCACTGTTTACAAATGCACTCTTAAACTTAAACTGTCATCTATCAAACCAATAATCTCTGCACCCGTAAGATAATGAGACGGCCCGGCAATTCCTCTGCGACTGAGTAGCTTCTAGCCTACGAAGTATTTGCTTTCGGTGCTTCCCCTTCATAAGTGGCAAGAATTTTCAAGTTAGATATAGTTCACAAAACATTCTCGAGATAGCAGGCAAGGATGTGGTACTTTCTAAAGCAACTAACTTGAAACTCAATAGAGCACGCTGCATGTTCTTTCCCTGATCAATATGAGTCATCAAAAGCATCGGACATCGATCAATTTTGTATTAGTTCTAATTATGAAACAGAGATGGCATGAAAGTACATAACTTATCGGTTCATAAGGTGGAAAAAGATCCCGCGAAGCAGCAGTGTTTCATGTGTAATGGTCATTCTAATTTCCGCCTGCACCGGCCGTTTGTGGTACGTCGAACCGGCTGAACGATTCGAGTCCAGCGGACGTACAGTGTACAGCGAACCAGCTTGAGGGGTTAAGGGGCTTTGCAACATCGTGATCATGTAGCCCCCATGTACTTGGGTGTGTGTGTGGAACTTGCCTGGTAACTAGTCATATTGTAATGGCGGCATTAGTGTGCATATATTTAAGTCAAGTGAGGATTGGGAAGGAGATGGCTGTAGCCTTAAGTTAGGTACCATCCCGGCATTTTCCTGGAGTGGAAGTGGGGAAACCATGGAAAACCACTTCCAAGATGGTTGAGGTAGAAATCGAACCCACCATCTCTCCTCATGAGGCAGTATATATCCCGTTCCAACCCTCAGACCAGAATTAAATTTCTTGGCAGAGCCGGGAATCTACCCCGACATCCAGGGCGACAGCTAAGCATGCTAGCCACTATATACGAGTGGTTCAGAGCAAAAATGGACCATGTCCACTTTATACACTTCTGAGAAAACATGAGGCAAAGTTACAGCTATATATGTAATTAAGCATTAAGCTTTAAGAAACTGCTGAACTCTGGGGGATTGGTATTGTAATTCGGACTTGGTCCGACTTACACCGAATAACTACTAACATTTACTATCCTAAAGGGGGGGGAAACTACTTTTGGACTTGATCCACTTTTGCACCGAGCCACTCATATCAAGGTGGTCTTCCATATTAGGTTAATCCACAAATTCTTAAATTACAACCATGCTCTATCTTATCAGATGTGAATTCAATACCGGTTCCTGCCTTGTATGTTTTACATAAATAGGTGGGGTATAGCAGAAATCCTAAATAATAAAAATAATATTTCTGGCTGGTTCATTTTTAAAAGGGGTAAATAAAAACACTACTTCGCATCCTAAATAAAATACTTACGGCACAATAGGTCAACAGAAAAATATAATTCTCTACTCAATAGAACAATGACAGCTGGAGAACTAACAAGGAGCGTTATAACAGACGGAAAGCAGCAATTTATCAGCCAAGAACACTGTTGATAAATAAAAATGATTGCGCAGGTTGTCCAAACTTTTTGGGCGAATAAAAATGGTCGACAGGAAGGACACATATCTAACACCTGCTATAGGATGGATGGAGAGGGAATGAGAAAGGCCTTAACACCATATAACTCTCCTATCCCCTCCCCCGATCTAAATTATCAAGTGTGATTTTACTCAAAAGAACTTGTTCGTCTTTAAATTTCCAATTTGTACTCCATATATTTTTGTTTGGTATTACTGTAGTTATATTTTACATTTTGTTTAATTATTAGAATTTTCACATGTAAGGATTGAGACATCAAGACTGAGGTGGTATGGACACTTAAAGAGAATGGATGAGAAGAAGATTCCCAAGAGGATACATGAGATGCAGATGAAACGACCAAGGGGAAGACCAAGAGATAGATGGCTGAAAGGAGTGGAGGAATGTGTCAAGAAGAGAGGCGAGGACTGGACCAGAGTGATATCGGAGAGGTGGTGGGAAGAAAGGACTAAGTGGCGAGGCTTATGTTCCAAACAGACCCAGCCTGGGGCTGGAAACTGTACAAGATGATGATGATGATGACATGTAAGTGTCCACCTCTATATTTTAAACAAAACTTGTATAATTAAGTACAAGTTTTTCGGGCTTGTAGGCCGTGGTCCAGACAGGATATCTCCCGACGTTTCACCGGAAACTGTGTCCGGCATTTTCAAAGCAAGGTTTATTGTTTTTGGAAGTGGAGTTTTTGAATCCGGTGGTGCATTGGCATGCTCGTGACGTGGCCACATTTGTGGTGAGGCGTCTTGCATGGCCTTCTCAGTGTGTACCTTCTACGCGTCTTGGTAGGTGTGCCTTTACCAACTGAAGAGCCCAATTGGCACGCTGGAGCGAAATGCTAGCAATGTGTTGAGTTATGCCGGACATTTTTATCACTTTTAGTGTTAATTATAATGGCTCAACGGACAATACTCATTTTGTTTCTCTTTCGAGAATTTTTGGTTGTATTTTCAAGGGTTCCGCTCCCTTCCTTGGTCAACAGTGGAATGAGGAAGAGGCTTGAAATAATGGGTAACGGTTTGTAGTGGGGTATTGTTGCTTGAATATGACTGTTGGTTGGGTGGATCTTGGCAATGAATTAACGGATCAATTTAGCATAGTGAGCCGAGCGTTCTCTGCGCAATCCGGCTAGATCGTCTGGTCTCGGGTACATGTTGCGGGGTGCCGTGCATGCTCCTCCGGCTTCAACGACCGAACTTGTGAGGGTCAGGTGTTCCCTGGGCGACTGCTGGGCTGTAGCGGGAAGGTTCTTCAGGCCAAGATATCACGCACATGTCAACCTGAAGAACCTTTCCGCTACAGCCCGGCAGTCGCCCAGGGAACACCTGACCCTCACAAGTTCGGTCGCCGAAGCTGGAGCACGCACCGCACCCCGCAACATGTACGCGAGACCAGACGATCTAGCTGGATTGCGCAGAGAACGCTCGGCTCACTATGCTAAATTCATCCGTTAATTCATCGCCAAGATCCACCCAACCAACAGTCATATTCAAGCAACAATACCCCACTACAAACTGTTACACAATATTTCAAGCCTCTTCCTCATTCCACTGCTGACCAAAGAAAGGAGCGGAACCCTTGAAAATGCCGGACGCAGTTTCCGGTGAAACGTCGGGAGATATCCTGTCAGGACCATGGGCTACAAGCCCAAAAAACTTTTACTTAATTATGAACGCCGGCCGTGAAAGCCTAAGCTGTTAAAACTTGTATAATTTTATCCTTGCTGCTCCGCTCCTTAGAACAACAATAACTGTCTCCTCCCCCTCCACCTACCCCATAGCAGTATCTAAATAGGCATCCTTACTATAGATCATTATATCTCACTTCTCCACCTACAAAGGATTGACAAAGTTCTGGACAACATGTGACAATCTTTCATGTTTCTAAATAGTGTTCTCAGTAAGTTCTCTGGTAAGTTTCTGCTCTCCATTTTCTCCTTAGTTTGTTTTAGAATGATAATATTATTGAAATAAGGTCTGAAAATTATTTAAATATTTTCAGAAAAGTCATCTGGGATAACTGTCTTGCTATAAGAACAATGAAATAAGAAAAAAGCTTCAGTAATGATGAGGAATCGTTAAATATACAGATGACCAAGTTTCACATCCCCAATTGTTGCATTTTCCAGCACAATGTCCACAACAGAATCAAAAACCACCTGTCATGTAACCTTAAAGCTCTGGTAACTGCAATGGAAAAACAACACTCACATATTTTTGAGGCATTTCCCCATTACTCAATTTGTTCCATAACTCCTGCTCTTTCTCCTTCCAGTCTAAGAGATCTGTCCAATTATTAACAGCCATGTAACACTCAGTCAACTGAAAAAAATAATACAAAACACACACTGGTAAATTCACAATCGAAAGTAGTCAATGCCAAGCATTAGAAAATCATACACATCGTTTTTAAAAACCACAACCCAACACTTCAGTAATGCTATCTAAGAAAGACTGGGAATGGCACCAATAGCAAAACATTGCAATATTATTACGTACACAACCACGAGTGCAACAACACTTTTCAGTTTCCAGTCGTGAAATGTGAATCGTATGGACAAGAATTTCACAAAATGGGTCAGAGAAAGCTGCAATCAGTAGGTGTTACCACATACTTCGGCCCTAATCAGGCATGCACAGATACTACCTGTAGCTCATTGTTTCCTGTAGCAGGTGAAACATTTCTTGCCGCCAAAGCTGCCACTTGCATATACTGCCCGCAAAATATTTCTTCCCATAACGAGTAAGTGGACTTTTCACCATAATGTCCGAAGTGTTCAATGATAGTACCGCGTCTCATCTCACATATTCCATACGTAGATGTCCATAGGAAAAAATTTAGATAAATACTGTAAACAAACAGATAAATTACATTTTTAAAATCCACAAATCTGCAAATGGAATCTGTTAATCTATTTCAACATCGAGATATCTGCTTAAACGAAAGTAACATTATTATAATTCTCCACTGAGGTTTTCTGTTACTAGTGCTTGTCTTGGTAACCTTACTTCATTCATCCGTTTGACATGTCCAAACCATCTCGATCTGTTTTGCTCCAGTTTGTCATTTAATTTCTGTACTCCCAGTTCTTTCCGTGTATCTTCATTTCTCACTCTGTCTCTCCTCGCTTTCTGGACCATACTTCTCAGGAATCTCATCTCAGCTGCCTGTACTCTGCTCTCATCCCTCTTAGTCATTGTCCAAGTTTCTGCTGCATATGTCATTATAGGAACATAATATTCTTTGTACATAACTTCTTTAGCCTTAATTGGTATATCCTTGTTCCATACTGTCCCCGTACTGTTGGTAGAAAGCACTCCCGAGTTGAATTCTTCTGTTAATTTCCAAATCTAGTCTTCCATCTTCAGTCAGTTCACTTCCCAAGTATATGAAGTGTTTCACCACTTCAAATTCCTTATCTCCTACTTTGATTACTCCTTTTCCTTCTTCTTACCTCCACTCACCACCACTGTTTTACTCTTCTCCACATTTATCTTCAATCCCCATTGCTCAATCATTTCATTTATTACGTCTAACTGTTCTTGTACCTCCATCTCATCCTCGCCCCAGATCACAACATCGTCTGCAAACAACATTACCTTCATCTTTGCCCTACTATAGTCTTTCATTGCTGCCTTCATGATGTCATCCATCACCATTAAGAACAATAAGGTTGACAACACACTTCCTTGCTTTAGTCCAGTGGCAATTTAAAACCATTCCGATGTCCTGACTCTAGTCTTCACACTACTGTAGCAATCCATGCACATTCCTTTTATCATGTCTCTCAGTTCCTTGCCTATCCCCCTATTTGTTAAGCTTTCCCAAACTTTTGTTCTAGGGATGCTATCATAAGCCTTTTCTAGATCAATAAAAGTCATTACCACATCCTTCCCATATTCCCAACTCTTTTCAATGTTCTGTCTCAGAATGAAAATGGATTCCACTGTTGACCTGCCCCCTCTAAATCCAAACTGCTCCTCCTCTATTTGGTTTTCTACCTTTACTCTAATTCTTTTTTCTAGGATTCTTTCCATTACTTTGGCAACATGTGAGATGATGGTGATTCCTCGGTAGTTACCATACACCTTCCTGTCTCCTTCCTTGAATATTGGCAAGATTATTCCCTTTTTCCAGTCTTCAGGAACTTTCTTCTCTCTCCACACACTCCTGAGAAGTCTGTATGTCCACTGCAGTCCCACTGGTCCTGCCGCCTTGATCATTTCTATTGCCACTTCGTTGATTCCCACAGCTTTCCCCATCTTCATCTTCTTAACTGCCCATTCCACTTCTGCCATAGTAATGTCTGGTTCTTCTTCTATTTTTTCCTCCACCGTTTTGGCTGTTTGAACAACTTCTCCGCATATCTGGCGTCTCACATTCAACAGCTCGCTGAAATATTCTTTCCATATGTCTGTTATCTCTTCTGGTTTTGTCAATATTTCACCTTCTTTGTGTTTCATGAACCCAGTTTTCACCTTTTCATTTCTTCTACTGATGTTCTACCACTATTTATTTATTAGGATGTATTGTGCTTTTAACAGGCACATACCCAACACAAAGAACCAGAGTTAATTGCTAAACACCACTGTAATTACAAATCATTATTATCATTACTATTATTATTTACTTATATGTTCACCATGTTATTGGACGCAACTCACCATCTCAGCAGCAATGGTTGCAAAATGGAGTGGAGTTCCCTAGGCCAACAGATCAACGAACGTACGAATTATGAAACATACTTCTAAAATAACCACCTTCCGCATACTATATGTAGATTTTGGTGAAACCCGAACTTATCAAGGCTGACCCGCAGAAACTTCAGCATAATCAGGGGGGGGGGAGGAGGAAATCACAATAGGAAATACAGTAACAAACCCCCGTTTTCACATTTGACGAATCTTTTCAGCCAGAGGCAGGTATTTGATCGCCTTCCTCAGCACTTATGCATCGAATATTACACAAATTAGGAATATATTGATAATAAGGCAGGACATTACTGACTAAGCAATGCTTCTTTGGCAGATTTAGGTGCACTATTTTGGCTACTTGATCATGCCGCTTCATGTAACAAATAGATTATTATTATTATTATTATTATTATTTATTATGATTATCATCATCATTATTCTGCTTATTATTATTATTATCATTATTATGGTCGCCGTATCACTATTGACTATAACCTAATTTGACCACGCCAGACCTCCCGAGGATTGACCACCCTCGAGGCCGAACTACAAGCACCGCCCTGCACAAACAGGAAACTTTTGCCCCTATGGGACATAAATAGGATAACTTTATCAGAGCATTTTTTGTCCACATTTTTCACACCAGGAATAACATACTACTATTAAGATTACATTTAAATTGTATACAACACATTAAAATTAAGGAACATAGCATTCAATTAAGTGAAATGAAAATCCACAGCCTGTTTCCAGTCTCCGACCGGGTCAGGAATGGAATGAATGAAGCCCCTATCTAGCGGCGAGGATATGAACTGTGCCGGCTGCCGAGGCCTGACGCACTCCTCTGGGGCAACGATTAAATGAATGACAGATGAAATGAAATGATAGTGGAGAGTGTTGCTGGAATGAAATTTTGACAGGGAAAACCGGAGTACCCGGAGAAAAACCTGTCTGCCTCCGTTTTGTCCAGCACAGATCTCACATGGAGTGACCGGGATTTGAACCACGGACCCATCGGTGAGAGGCCGGCGTGCTGCCGCCTAAGCCACGGAGGCTTACAGCATTCATTAAGTAATTGGCATAAGTACAACAGAACTTTAAGGTCAAGGGATAATCCAACTAATCTTAGACTTAAGAT
The DNA here is from genome assembly GCA_946902985.2 of Meconema thalassinum. Classification (NCBI taxonomy): domain Eukaryota; kingdom Metazoa; phylum Arthropoda; class Insecta; order Orthoptera; family Tettigoniidae; genus Meconema; species Meconema thalassinum. The sequence continues at coordinate 1,499,154,621 of OX336388.2, read as the reverse complement.
AAGCTACAAGCACTCGACTATTAACCAACCCCCCAAATCACCCCCCAGCCCCTAATTATCACCACTATCCCTCCTTCTCTCTATCGACTCATCATCCAGCCCTCCCCCAACGATGCCATAAATATTATATAACCTCATAATAAATCATTTATAATCTCATAACCATGTTTCACTTTTAGCAAGTGTAAATATAACATTCCTTCACATGAATAGGCATACACAGTCTCAACGCAAATATATGACATTACCGGGCTATCACCAGACTATCACTATCATCACCTACGCTACTTACATAATCAAAATATAACACAAGTTCTGCCCACTACAAGGGCGCAAGCACCATCATCATGATGATTATTATCATTTACCCTTATTACTACGTATATCGCATCCTTACTTACACAAACAATATCCCATTACTTCGGCGAAGAAAGAAGAATTAATCAAGAAAGAAGAAAATCATCAAGAAAAGAAAAAATATAAGAAAAATTAATTAATACAACATACAACACGAAATTTACCACCACACATTTCAAAACAACACAAACAATAACCCATTGCTTCGGCGAAGAAAGAAGAAAATCATCAAGAAAATAAGAATTTATTAATACAACGTAATACAGGAAATTTACCACCACACATTTCAAAACAATACAAACAATAACCCATTGCTTCGGCGAAGAAAGAAGAAATAATCAAGAAACAAGAAAATCATGAAAAAGAATACACGAACACCAAGAAACATCCCTATTCTTCTTCTTGCTGTTGTTTCGGCCATCTACGGACCACGCTATTTCAACTGCCCTTTTCCATGTCTTTGTGCCTGGGCCTTAACGTTCGCCCAGTATTCCCGCATTCGTTTCCTATGCTGTTCCTTCCTTCCTCCATGTCTTGCCAGTTTTTAGTTTTGGCTTTCCTTGGAATCCATGATGTTCTTGGAGTTTCGACTTTAGTGGAACACGTTTCTGGACATCCTCCTAGGTTATTCCCACTTCACGCAGGTCTTTTTCTACTTCAGTGAACCACACTGCCTTGGTTTTCTTGTTAAGAAGAAAACTGAAGATCCTATTACTCAACCTTTTAGAACTTATACAAGCAATGTGGCCATAGAAAACTATCCGTGATCTTTTCTACATGAGAGTAGAGTTCATGATTGTGTCGTCTTCTGGACTCACCATCTTCTTTGATTGGACCTATGGTTTTTCTCAAGATCTGCCATTCTCTTATCTCGAGCTTCTCGATCATACCCTTTCTACTCATTGCAAGGCATTCGGCACCATTTAAAGCCTCCGGACGTATTACTGTGCTGTAATGTTGTATCTTGGCGTTAATGGATAGTGATTTCTTCTTGTAGACATTTTTAGTTAGTTGATATGCCGTTTCAAATTTTCTGATCCGTGATGTAAAGGCTTCTTTCTCCGAGGTGTTGAGATCTATCCACTCTCCAAGATATTTAAATTTCCTGGATAGTTTGATTTTCCCTTCTCCTACCTCTAGCAGGTTGGGTGCTGACTTAATGTTTGTTATAATTTCCGTTTTCTCGAAGGATATATGGAGTCCCGCATTTGCTGCTTGTGCCTTCAGTTCACCGATTTGTTCTACGGCTGTTTCTAGCGAGTCAGAAAAAATTGCAAGGTCATGTGCAAAGGCCAGACAATCAACCTTCAGATTCATACTTCTATAACCAAGTCTAACTCCATTTTCAACTCCTTTATTACCCAATCCTTACCGCCACTCACGGATGACCTTCTCGAGTACACAGTTGAAAAGTAAAGGCGAGATTTCATCTCCTTGCCTGACTCCCGTCCTAATTTCAAAGGAATTCGAAATCTCTCCCATAAATTTCACTTTGGAGGTGGTGTTGGTAAGAGTCTGTTGGATAATTGCTTTTGTTTTATTATCTAGGCCGAATTCTTTCAGGATTTCGAGAAGAGTGAGTCTGTCAATCGAGTCGTAAGCCTTTCTGAAATCTATGAAGGTGACTGCAAATTTCTTATTTCTTTGCTTCAGGTAGGAAAGGAAAAATCTAAGATTCATGATTTGTTCGGCACATGAACGTCCTTTTCTGAAACCTCCTTGGTATTCACCCAGCTGTGGGTTCAATTGTTTCTCTGCTCTAGTTTGAAGTGCCTTCGAAAGGATCTTGTAGGTTATTAAGAGAAGGGAGATGCCACGATAATTGTTTACGTCCATTCTGTCACCTTTTTTATGAACAGGGTGGATCAGTGCAGAGGACCAGCCACATGGAATTTTCACAGTTTCCCAAATGTTGCGAAATATCTCCGTAAGCTTATCGACTGCCTTGTTTCCTGCATTTTTCCACATTTCGGCAATTATTGAGTCTTCCCCTGGTGCCTTGTTGTTCTTTAATGAATGTATGATATGGCTAACTTCTTCTCTTGTGGGAGGTACTGAATCAGGATGGATGGGAATGTTGTTGTCGAACGTGACGGTGGATTCTGGAGCTTCGCAATTGAGGAGTAATTCGAAATCATTCGCCAGGATATGACAGTTGTCCGTATTATTGTAGGCAACTCGACCGTCTGGTTCCTTGAAGTGTTGACTTGGGGGACTGTATTTGCTGAGATATCGTATGAAGATCTTACAGAAGTCTCGGGTATTGTTGTTCTTAAAGCCATCCTCAATCTGTACTAGCTGGTTCTTGTCGAAAGCACGCTTTATCCCTCTGATAGTTTTGGCAGCATGTTTTCTTGAGTTCAAGAATATAGTCAGGTTATCTTGGTTCTTCTGCGAGTTCCATTTCTGCCATGCAAGCTGCCTTTGCGACAAAGCCATATCACATTCGCAAGTCCACCATAGATGTTTCTTTGATTTTGTTTTTCAGATTATTAGAAAATAAAATACTACAGACTTTCCTCTCTAAAATTACATATTAACCTCCCCTGTATCTCAACTCCAAATATTAAAAAAATATTTTTTTAATAATGTGCTGTAGTGCGCGTCACCACATTTCATTTCCATGGATACGTACTCACTGAAAACATACTCAAATCTCTCGGTCTTTCCAAGGAGATAGTAGGCCTATGCATGTAGGACATATTTCTTGTGTTGGCTACATTTTCAGATAGGCAATTGTTTGGTTTGCATTTCTTATTCCTTGGATACTATTGTTGACATTGAGTAATTTGGTGGTTAGGCTTAGCTCAAAATTTGTACTGCATTTGTGTGCACTTTCCACATACAAAACACTACATCTCATATTTCAGTACGAGAGTGGAAAAACAGTTTCTTTAGTTTATCTCAATACTTTAATTATTGGAGCAATTCAATTGAAGTTCAAAATACTTACAAAATGCAATTGAAATTGAAAATACTTACAAAATGCAATTGAGATTCAAAATACTTACAAAATGCAATTACAATTGAAAATATCTACATAATACAATTTAGATTGAAAATGTCAAACCATCAGATTCAAAATACCCACAAAATGCAATTGAAATTAAGAATACTTACAAAATGCAATGGAAATTGAAAATACTTACAAAATGCATACCTGCCAACTTTTGAAAAGGGCTATCAGTAAAACTCACGCGCGACAAAAAATTAACGATTTTCGACATACCCCGGCTTGACGAAAATAATAATACTTCTGGGCTACAAAATACAATAATTCATGCTTTAAACAGGATACTTCAATGAAATCATATCTACTTACTATGATTTGTAGATGAACATAACAATCAAGAAGAAATCCATGTTAATCAGCAGCAGGCGTGGTGAATATTGGTTTGGAGCAGACATAACAGGACTTCCTTGATAGATTAAGCTGATATACGATAATTGAAAAAGGCTTTAAACAATAAAACTTGTTTAACGTAACACAGGCAAGAAATAATATAATACACACTGCAAATCACATGCTAGTTCGACTTTTAAGTCATGGTTGTGGCCTTTTTAGCTTCCTGCAAACATTCTTGAGAAAATGTTTTGTCATAACAGGGACCAGAACGCCTGGTCTTCAAAATAGAAATAGACTCCAGAGATTCATTGGACATGGATGACCTGAACAGTGTTCTATTTTTCTTCACAAGGCTAAAAATAACGTTCACATTCTGCATTGCTATGGGGTATGGTGAGAATAGAGAGCAATACTCTAGAAATTCGGTTATACTTAAGAAGTCCATCGGCTCCACGAATTCTTGATATTTGTGCCCAACTGGAATCACTTGCAGCATCTTGATGTGCAGCCAAAGTGTCATCTACCTGAAGAGCTGTGAACTGCCTCTGAAGCTCATTCACCACCTCATCTGTAGTTTCATTCTCTTCCTTGCATAACATGATAGGAAACTTTTCCAAGAAAAAACGAATGGAAGATAACTGTGCATCTTCAATGTTGTCTAACCTAGCAACTTGAGCATTCTTTAACACGTCATCCTTGAGTGGAAACTTGTTGATGATGTACTCACAGGCAGTATAAAAGTAGTTTCTCACTGATGAAAAGAAAAGGGATTTATCTGTATCCGGTCCGTTCTGAAGGCACTTAACAACTTCAGATGATGCATTTTTGCCATTTTATTTACAATACATGTCGTTTTCGTGCGACCACAACTATATTTCTTTGCAACTTCTGATGTGGGAAACATCGTCTTAAATAAAGCACCAGCATGATCAGCCGCACTTAAGGGCACATTGTGTTCCACCAAAAAGGAAGTAAACAGACACTCGGCCCTAATTACGTCACTGTCAACGTTTCCAGACTTAGCAAAAAAGGTGTTGATTTTCTTGCTTATCTTCCTTCGATTTAACATAACTAATGTGTTTACCGCACTTCACATGATTACTTAAATCGTTTTTTCCACCATGTGCAATATTAATATCACACCCACATACCGTGCAAAAGGCAAATTTTTCTCTCTTTCTTGATTTTAGTATGCACGGAAAATCAACCGAGTATGATTCTTTAAATGTCTGGAAGTACTGTTTCTTGTTGGATTTGTTCATTCTCGATATCTACTAAAACATCGAAAGGAACCTGGATCACTGAACGTCACATAAAATTATAACATAAAACACTTAAGACAGCCAACACTTCATTAAAACATGTCAAGACACACAAAGCCATTAAATGAAAACGACGCCAACCTCGTGAAGAAAGAATATGCACATGGTAGAAAAAAAACACACACACACGTGGAACGAATGTAATTAGTCGAAGGAATACAGGAAACTGCGAAGCACGAAGTTATAGCACAAAAACTCGAACGCTTCATTAAAATATGCCATAACCTTAAAAGACGAAAACATTCAAGGAACGCCAACTTCGCGAACAATGAACAACTAACGTGATCAAAGAATATGGTTTAAATCGCAACGAGCGAACGGAGCGGAACAAAGAATATGCGAAGCAGAGCCTGTCGACACATGGAAGAAGGGTTATCCCGGCTTCAAATTCAATTACAAATGACGACACAACCACCACACGGTTAAAAGTACGAATCATATCAAAGAACGAGCTATCGACTATCGTGGACTTGCCTCCGACCCACGCAAACAATCGATTGTACGGAAGTGGGCGGTATTATCGAATGTAAATTATCGTTTCAAATTTTTGTCCGCAAAATCGTAAAATGACACCGTTCATCCGTAAAACCGTAAAATGCTGCAATTTCCGTAAATTTTACGGATAAACCGTAAAAGTTGGCAGGTATGAAAATGTAATTTAGATTCAAAATACAATATGTCGGCACTCAATTCAATTTACAGTACTTACAAAATACAATTTAGATTGAAAATACTTACAAAATGGAGTTTAGATTGGAAATATTTACAAAGTGTAGTTTAGATTGAAATTACTCATAAAAGGGAATTTGGATGGGAAAAAACTTACAAAATGTAATTTAAATACACGGGGGGCCAATTCACAAAACAGTGCAGGAATCTTAAAGAGAAAATAAAATATAATGAAAAGAAAAAGGAGGCTGATCCCTCGAAGAATGAGGGATCAGGAAAGACGAGAGAAGGGCCAATTAAGGCAGGAAAGAAAGAGACTCCCTAGGCCTGGGATACCCTAATACCCTCGGGGTTGGAAGAGAACAAGAGCTGACTAAGGGAGGTCGATAGGAAAGAAGACGGAGAGGAGTCCGGCACAAGTAAGTGGAAGCAATGCCAGACTCAGCTGGGGTCCCGTGGTTGCCTACCCACATCCAACTAGTAGTGATCCCCTCGGGGGTTACCATTAAACCATCATCATCCCACCCACACATAATAATCCTTCATTGCAGGTTGAGAACGATTCACCAGGGCAAAAACCACCCAAACATGAATAGAAATTAACACTATCCTCTAATTACAGAAACCACAGATAATCCACACTTTCTCTCCCTTTAACAGCACGTCACAATAAGATGACATGGTAGAAGAAGACGACGACAACAAAGAAGTCAGACCACAGCAACGACAGAGAAAACGACAACTACTGTAAGTAGAATGTAAAGCCATATATAGGCAGGGTAGTTCATAAGTTTCATACTTTCAACACATACACCAACTATTCATCATACGATGCATTGCAAGACATCTATTTTCACCTAATATATAAACCATCATTCATGCATCATCATCACACACTACCATCATCAACCCTACTTTACAGGGAAAGTAACGTTGTAAATGCACCCCTACGACAGAACGTCAACTATGGAGTACTACGCAATTCACGGACGAGTCCAAAAGGGGTAGCTATACTTTAAGTTCCCTGCACCTTCTTTTATAGCTATACTTTAAGTTCCCTGCACCTTCTTTTATATTTATTTTTTTAATCTTTCACACTTAAATTCTTTCTTACATTCATACAACACCCTCACTCTCATCCACACTACATCTGAATCCATACACACCCTCATACGCACCTCATATTTGTATCATACCCACAATCATCCCCACATTTGAAAACTACAAGTTTATTATATTGAACGAAACAACACCGGACAATACGTACAAACAATTATATTAAGAAGAGAAAAATAAAAATATATAAGACTCTATACGCCACCACCATCCTCCCCTAGCATGGTACACTTATCTAAACTACTATGCGAAGAAGACAAAGGCCCCTACACGACTAAAGCACCACTTAACACAAGAAAAGAAGATAAGGAGAGAAGAAAGTAGAAAATATGGAAAATATACAGAATGACCTACACATACACCGCAACGACGCACCAGACAATAGCCCCGCAGAAAACTGCTGACAACGGGTGACCTAATTGAACCCACCAGAACACAAAGCCTGCGACTCTGCAATAACACAATATAACTAACAGAATACCGCTGACAACTCATGACCTAAATGAGCCTTCAAATAAGCAAGGGATCCAGGGGCCCGGGGCAGTTTCCTCACAGAGTTTTCCACACAGACAGTTGGACGACGGACGGGGTGAGTGTGGCCAAGGACGGAATAGGGCCGTCCTCCGGTCGGGATTCGACTTCCAGACACATCACAGCAGCACCCCCAAGGGTAAATGTGCCAGCTTTCCCTTTTTCCTCCTCTACACCTTTGACAACACTTTCACCCAGACTAGTTAATAAATCCTAGTTATGCATAAGTAATTTTGTCTCCTGTCATTTCATTCTCCCAAATACTGACTTCCCTAACTACATGCAGGATGCAGCCGGTGGCTATCTCAACGACTCGGCATCTATCTAGCGACTGCAACAAAGCATGTACGCGTGCCCCTGAATCCAGCAGGTGGCCCATGTACAAACCTATGTGAAGCGCCCGTCCTGAGCCCATTTCCGTTCCCTCCACAATCATTCATCCCTCCATACCCCAACTCACACGCACCACCGCAGACACTACCTCATTCCAGGAAGCCGTCCTCTCCTGAGCATCCCTCATCACACAACTACCCCTTTGCCAAGCACCAGCGAGCCTACCAGAGAGGGTAGCGACTGAACAAAAGAAACTAAGACAAAAACGAAATTCACCTTGAATTAATACAACCAAGACGAACTACTACAATACTGCAGTAGCAATTTAATTAAATTACTCAATTCATTATTTCGTGTAAACTTAAACCGCTACATAGTGATCAGGATCTGATGATGGCCACGTGAGGGTCGAAACGTGGAATCCTATATTTAGGGATAGGAAAAATTCATGATCACGAATTATTAAATGAAGTAATACACAGGTGGTAAAGTGTTTTAACCCTCTTAGTGCCGGCCTCCTTATCTTCATGTGTGCTAAGATCGCCAGAGAGAAAATGCATATTATGCAGCACTGAAGAAAATAACATATACTACCCTCACTTTTCAAGATATTTCACTGTAGTTTACACCTCCTTGTAGCTAAGTGATGCCTTTCTTTACTCATTGTAATAATATCATAAAAATAATTCACAGTGCCAAGTAAAAAAATAAATTTTCTCATGCAATTTTGAAAAAAATAAACAAATCAAATTTGGATCTCTATACTACCTAGTATTTTGATTGTACTCACCTAAATTTTTATATTTCTGTGCACATTGACTTATTGTTTACCACTTTACAAAATATCACTATCTTGAGATAGATAGTTCTTCCAAAAAAAACAACTTTTCTTGATAACCACTCACACCTGTTATATGTACGTTTAGGGCCAGGCGTCTCGAGAAATACAAGAGAGGGTTGAAATTGGACGTTGTGATCAGATTTAATTTCACGGAAATCGGGAACCTGGTCATTATCGTTATTATCTCCGTCAACTCTGGCATTATTCCCGTCACTATCATTACTGTCTGAATCAGAAATTTCATGAACCACTGTCGCACGAGTAGGTTTGTTTACATCATCTTTGTCGTCATTATTTGGATTATTACCGGCATCATTATCACTCTCAGCATAATCTGAATCATCGCCTGATTCGACATAATCAGAATCATCACTCAGTGAATTAACATACTCTACCAAATCATCATCATTTTCAAACACAACACGAGAAGTAGTCGCCATTATTACAAACACATGGACTGCAGGTAGGCGCCAAACAACTGAAATTGAAAAATTCGTAACATAAACACAACACGCCACACAGAGATTCTAGTGGTAGATTTAGAAACTACGTAGTTTCTTCCACAGTGCGGTACCGACTGGAGCAGCCATCTGTCATATTATTTGCTAACTATTACAACTTATTTGGACAGTTGCAACACGGAGCGCGATTGCACTCCTGGCACTTTGAGCTAGCATATAGATGAGCGCTATCGTGCTCTCCGGCACTCTAAGAGTTAATAACCCTAAAAATGGCAAAAAGAAGAGTTTTTAAAATCACAAAATTTTGTGAATTTCGCATGAAAACGCAAATATTAGCTTTTTTGGTTTTCTTCTTTACAGTGCACTTCTGATTATATGCGGTAATTAATGAACGAATTTCTGCGAATTATCGAAAACCGTGAATTATCCGCAGTTATGTTTTTAAGCCTAGCAAAAAAGAAAACGATTGGTTAAAATATTGAAATGTATTTTATGAACATGCAAAATAATAATTACTGTATAACACTTTATAACATTGTATTGTAAGACATACTACTGTCGACCAAAATATTATGCACACTCGAGTTTGAAGGTTGTTTGTGAAGTAACGAATAGACGTACGTAAAATCCAATAACATCATCATTTTTGTCGTTCTATTGTACGTTTGTTCACGTAGGGTTGGAATTTTTAATTTCTATTTTAATATTTTTTATTGCAGTTGGAACACAAAAAGTGACAATTTTTAAGCATGATTCAACCATGTGTCACATTTAAGAATTATTATCTCAAAAACCCGTCATCAGATCGAATCCAAATTTTAACACAATATACATTGGAATGTTTTAGAACTGGTTTATTAGTTTCAAAATTTTGTGTGTCCAAGAAACAAAGTTGTTATCATTTGTGTAAGGTAACTTTTTCTTGGCTCGGGATGGTTGGAAAATGTAGATCTTAGTCGCGTGGCAATCCTTATACATCAAAAGGTTATGCTGTATGACTGTGAAATACGTAAATTAATTCACTCATTTCATATCGGTTTGTATTTCTACAGGAAAATAAGACATGGTTCAGCAGGTAGCCGATACGGAGAAAGCTGTACGGCGTTGCAGAGATGGAGCCCATCAAACGTCGTGACGCGCCTCACTCGGAAGGGATGGATTCCATCTTGGCAACGCTGTACAGCTTTCCCCGTATCGGCTCGCGGCGGAACCATGTCTTATTTTTCCGTACAAATACAAACCGATATAAAATAACTGAATTAATTTACGTATATGACAGTCATACAGTATAATCTTCTGATGTATAAGGATCAAAACGTGACCATACACACAAAATTTTGAAATTAATAAACCAGTTATACAACATTCCAATGTACACTGACCGGCAAAAAAAGTGGAACACTTCAATTTTTATGTAATTTCTTAATTTATTCCACTAAAATGTATCATTTTTCTAATATTTGCATTAATCATGTAAATGTTAGATGGCTGGCTACAGAAAATCCGAAACATGTTTTACAACACGCTTTAACTCATAAATTTCGTTACCTTTCACAAATCTAACAATTTTCTATTTTTTAGTAATGTTCTTTTGGGCTGGTTTTTATCAAACATATTGCCAAACAAAACAGTGTTAATTTTTGCACTGCACTGCACGGGAACACTGGTCACTAAAAACGAGTGTTTCCACCCTTAGCGTCCATGACAGCTTGTAAACGCTCAGGCATACTGTTCACAACTCGTCGAATGGCATCTGCCGGGATGCAATCCAATTCCTCAAGCAGCGATGTTCTCAGTTGTGCCAAGGTGGTGTGGTCATGCTGTCTGACGTTCCTTCTAAGCATATCCCATACATGTTCGGTCGGGATCAAGTCAGGACTACGAGCTGGCCAGTCCAGGGTTTGAATCCCCACTTTCTGCAGATATTGTACAATAAATACAGCGAGCAATATGAGGGCGGGCATTATCCTGCATCAGCATGAAATTTTGACCAACGAAAGGCGTAAAGGGCATCACATGGTTCATCAGGATCTCTTCGATGTACCTTTGGGAATTGAGCGTCAAGTGATCGATGCACACCAACTCAGTGCGGGCCATAACTTTGATGCCACCCCACACCATAACCGAGCCACCTCCAAATGGAGTCCTGGGGGAGAAAGCAATTCAGGGCTGTACCTCTCCCCGCGCCTTCTCCACACTCTTTCTCTTCCATCAGGAGATCTAAGGTTAAAGCGAATCTCGTCAGTGAAGAGAACAGACCCACTGCTCGTGGGTCCATCCCAGATGCTGCCTTGCGAAGCGAAGACGCGCCTCTCTATGATGTCGTTCGAGTGCGGGTCCACATGCAGATCTCCGGGACGAAAGATAAGCTTCTTCAAACCTTCTTCTTACTGTTCGCTCACTCACTCTCACATTTCTGACCTTTTCCAGTTGATTTCGTGCCAGGACTGATGTGGTATGGCGATCACGCAGAACTTGCAGGGTGAGAAATCTGTCATCCCTGGCACTTGTGCTTCTTCTACGGCCTGACCCTCGTCTCCTGTCGAATGTTTGGAGTTCTCTGTAACATTGCACTGCACGGTGAATGCTACCGAGAGATGATCCAATGACCTCAGCAACATAATGGAAGCTGCGGCCATCCTCCACCAATGCAACTGCCTGTGCAGCTCCTTCACGGCTAAGAGGCATGTTTTAGTGTGAACTGCACATGGATAACCTACTAAAATGTATGACAATGGTTCCCAGGTGTTAAACAAATGCCAGTTGCTATCCCTAGAACAACAATAAGCGAGCGGCAACACTCATAAACCTTAAGCGCGTACAGTGCACTTCCCGACATAAAACCATTAAGATAGGCTCATCGAAGATTGGGGGTAATTGGTGGTAATGGGCGACCAGTAACCGAAATTAAAGTGGGAATCATGAATGTCATGACCCTGACAGGCAAGGTGGAGGAGGTGGTAGACTTCATGGAGAGGGAGAAGGTTGGAATGATGGGGCTGAGTGAAGTGAAATGGAAAGGTAAAGGAAGGAAGAAATTGAGGAAAGGATATACATTATACTGGAGTGGTGGCCAAGAGGCAAAAAATGGCGTAGGACTGATAACCTCGAAACAACTGGAGGAGTATGTTGAAGTGGTAGAGTGTGTGAGTGACAGAATAATGAAAATTAGAATGAAGATGAAGAATGACGTGATGGACTTCATACAAGTGTATGCACCACAGACTGGAAACAGAGAAGAAGATATTGAAGTATTCCTGGAGGATGTAGAAAGAGTAATCTCAGATGTAGAAGTGGTGATCATGGGAGACATGAATGCACAAGTCGGAAATGAGAGACAAGGAAAGGAAGAAGTCGTTGGACCATATGGATATGGGAAAAAGAACCGGGAAGGAGAGGAACTTGTAAACTTTTGTGAAAGGAATGGACTGATAGTGGGTAATTCATGGTTTCGGAAGAAAAACAGCAGGAAAATTACGAGATATGGGTGGGGTGATAGAAGAACAAAATCAGTAATTGACTACTTCCTGGTGGAAAGGACAAATCGCAGAAAGCTGATGGACGTGACAGCTTTACCAGGAGAAGCATTTGATGGGGACCATAGTGCTGTGGTGGCAAAATTTAGATGGGGAAAATTGGAAAACCTAAAGGAGATCAGAGAAAGTAAAATAAAAGTAGGGAAATTGAAAGACAAAGCTGTACAGGAAGATTTTCAGGAGAGACTGAAGAAACAAATCCCAGTTACTGAAGTGGGAAATGTAGAAGAGGAATGGTCCCACTTTAAAAAGGCATTTGCTTGTGCAGCAGAGAGTGCTTGTGGTAGGACGTCAACAAGAGTGAAAGAGAAGGAGACACGGTGGTGGAATGAGGAAGTGAGGAAAGCAGTGAAAGAAAAGAAGTCTGCGTGGAAAGAATGGAACCGAGATCAAACAGAAGAAAGCAAAAGGAAGTATCACGACAGCAAACGGAGGTGTAAGAAAGTGGTAGGAGAAGAAAAGAAGAAAAGTTGGGAAGAATTTACACGAAGAATGGAAACAGATGTAAGTGGCAGTAAAAGGATGCTGTATGGGCTTCTAAGAAGTAAGAGGAAAGAAAGAGTTACTACAAAGCTGGTGAAAAAGGAAGATGGAGAGTTGTTAACACACCCAGAAGAGATAAAGGGATGATGGAAGGAGTATTTCGATAAGCTATTGAATGTGAGCAATTGTACTGGTGAGATCGAAGTGACACAGCCTGACGACTCTATAATAGAAGATGATATAATAATGCTGGAGGTGGAATTAGCAGTACAGAAAATGAAGATGGGAAAAGCAACAGGGGTGGATGAAATCAGTGTAGAAATGATAAAGGCTGCTGGACCTGTTGGTATGCAATGGCTGTATCGACTGCTAAAGTGTGTGTGGAAACGGAAATGTGTACCAGAAGATTGGGAGAAAGGGCTAATAATACCAGTGTTTAAGAAAGGGGACAAGAAAGTGTGTGATAACTATAGAGGGATCACCCTCATATCACAGATAGTAAAAATACTGGAAAGGATATTAGAAAGAAGAATGAGAAGAAAGGTGGAAGGAGAGTTGCAAGAGGAACAGTATGGCTTCAGGAGTGGAAGATCCACAGTGGACCCAATCTTTAGCTTGAGGCAGGTGATGGAAAAGAACTGGGAATATGGAGAGGATTTGATCATGACTTTCATAGATCTAGAAAAGGCATATGATAGTGTCCCCAGAGAGAAGGTATGGGAAACCATGGTTAAGAAGAGACTGGGAAGAGAAATGTTGGAAATGGTGCAAGCAATGTACAACAACTGTGTTAGCAGGGTACTGACCCCAGTTGGAAAGACAGATTGGTTTAGGAACAAGACTGGACTAAGACAGGGGAGTGTGCTGTCACCTCTTTTATTCATAATGGTAATGGATGAAATTGTAAAGGAAACAAAGGAAGCATATGGACATAAAGAAATGAAGTTACTATTATTTGCAGACGATATTGTGGTCTGGGGAAGGAACACCGAAGAAGTGCAAAAACAACTAGATGCACTGAATGAAAATATTCAGAAGTATGGCCTGAAAATCAGTATAGAGAAAAGCAAGACCATGGTGATGACAAGAGGGGAAAGACAAGGAAAGGGCACTGTGAAAATTGGAAGTCAGAGTTTGGAAATTGTGGACACGTTCAAATACCTAGGAAGTGAATTGATGCAAACTGGTAGGTTGGACATGGAGATTGGCAGGAGGGTACAGCAGAGCAATGCATTCTATCAAAGTGTAAGAAAACTTGTTTGGGATAAGGAAGTACCAAGGAAAATCAAGGAGGTAATGTATAAAATGTACTATGTTCCCATATTAACTTATGCAGCTGAGACTTGGACCCAGACAAGCAGGCAAGAGAGTAGAATCCAAGCCAGTGAAATGAAATTCCTAAGAAGTATGATAGGAAAGACAAGGAAAGACAGAGTGAGGAATGAAGATGTTAGGAAGGAAGTTGGGATGGGAAAACTAAATGAGAGAATTGAGAAGAATAAACTAAGGTGGTTTGGACATGTAAAGAGGATGGAGGAAAATAGAATACCAAGACAGATGCTGGAGGCCAAGTGCAAGGGTAAGAGAGCAAGGGGAAGACCTAGAACAAGGTGGATCGATTCAGTGAAGAACAGCGTGAGAAAAAGAAGTCTGGACTGGGACAAGATCGTGGAAGAAGAATTGTGGAAGGAAAGAGGAAAGTGGAGAAGTGCCATAAATACCCCGACCCGGCAGGAGCTGGATAAGGGGAAATGATGATGATGATGATGATGGTGGTAATAAACCACCCTAGGAAATGTCATATTATCAATTTCTATTCACGGATGTTTCAGATGTGTGTTATAATGCGTGAAAAACTTTTAAAATGTGATTAGATCTTTTCATGGCTAATTTTATACTTTTTACATTACTTTTTTAACTGTTCCACTTTTTTTGCCGGTCAGTGTATATTGTGTTAAAATTCGAAAGGGGCTAAGTACCAAAATGAAAGTGTTGAGATAATTAAAGAAAACCAATTTATTCCCTGTAGAAATGTACCACCAGCGCAATCTAGGAGCAGTCATAGGAAACTAACAGGAGCATTCCTGCACTCTATATGTACGGGATCTCGGTTTACCTCACCGACAGTCAAATTCCGTGCAATATCCTCCTCGCTTTCATTTCTGAAACCATGGTCGTCTTTATCGAAGTCAATGTCATCGTAGTGAGACCACCTTGACCGTTTGTAATATCATCGTCAGAGAAGCCGACAAACACTTGTTTCTGTGTGAGTGTGGTAGCGGTAATCTTCTCCCATGACTTGATTGCATGGAGAGCATCCAACGAACACAGAAAGATCAGAAACTAAACCATTGATAGCAGGCCTCACTTTCTGCATACCGCGATCTCTATCAATCTGGGTGGTCATCCTAGTAAGTTACAGTACTTAGTTATTGAGGTTTTAATGGCTGGAACAGAGAGGTCATCTGCCCTTTCATCCTAGTAACTATTTATATCGTGTCAGGAGATGGCAGTTGGGTTGGAACTGCAGATCACTGCGTATCGTGCATTCCAAAAACATTAAGTTGGTTACTACTTGCTTCACTCACTCAGCACATTCCATCTTTCACTGGCTGTGTGTTGTCTGCTGCAATGACAACCATTGGCATGCGGGAAGCCGATATATTTAGGTATGCGTATGTGTACTGCAAGACCCGTCGCAGCGTGTTGAACTGCCATCTCCTGGTGCGATATCAATACTAGACGCATGGTGTCATGACATGAATAGATGGCAAGTATCCAGATCAAAATGTGCCACTGTTTCCTGAACCAGTCTTAACTAGGTGGTCTTCTTGGTTTCAATCTGTAGTGTACCTGTCAGAGTATTTGAAAGGCATTGTGCAATTTATGAATGAAGTAGAAGGAACTGATAACTCAACGTTTCACATGACGAAATACTTGAGATTCAAAGAATTTGGCACAGACATCACTGTACTTATACCTTTATTAGAAGGCCAGTCTTATCCAACTGTTCACCTTCTAGATGGATATCTATGGAGAATTCAGCAAGCCCTTACACTTGTTGTTTCTAGAAATTACGGTACCAAGATTAAGGAGCTGTTGGAGGGTTGTGGAAATGTGTCAAAAAGAGGTAAAATACATTCAGTTTTAGTAAACGCTGGGTCCCATGCTCTTACAAAATTAATTAGCTTGAGATCCGTAGACCCTGGGAATAAGATTTACAAATGTGTGTGTTTGATCCAGCAGAAATAGTGCCAACTCAATCATATTTTGAGTCTGCGGCGTTCCATTGCAGTTCTGGAGCGGTAAACTGCATGTCTCATGCTCTATGTGCCGCAGTGAATGGCTCTAGGACCATAGTGTGTGGGTCACTCCCTGGCAAGTTGTGATCCACCTTAAAGAAATTCATGCCTGTGGCATTCTCTCCTGCCGTTTCTCTACAAGCCAAACGGCGATGGGATAAGGATGACGGAAGCAGGTTTGGGTAAACTGGAGGCTTCTGGACTGGACCTGCACGTTGGCGGCATTAGTGTGATGGTCGCCTTCCTGAGACCTGTGACTACTCAGGGATCCGGTCCTGCATCTGTGACTGGGCAGGCCAATTTAGGATTACCGCTGCCCACCCTGAATGGGGAAGGCCCTAGAAAATGTGGGCTAAACATCGGTAGTCGCTTCCAAAACCTGTCTGGGAAACCGCACTCAGAGGGTTACCCCAACTTGTGGTCAAAATCAAGAAAGAAAGATATCTACGTTCATCACTATTGGTGCATGGGACGACAGAACATTATTAGACAACGATAACAGACCAGAAAGGAGGACAGCTCTCATCAGCCATGAGCTGAACAAACTTAACTTTGATGTCGTTGCCCCGAGTGAAACCAGATTCGCGGGAGAGGGAAAATTCATTGAGGCTTCATCAGGTTACACCATCTTCTGGAAAGGAAAGGAGGAAAATGAACTACGGATCCATGGTGTGGGTTTTGCAGTAAAGACCAAATTGGTGAATGATCATCGACTCGTTCCCATTGCAGTAAATGAAAGACTCATGACTCTGCATACCTCTTGAAGGAGGCTGGTTCATTACTCTCATCTCTTCATATGCCCCTACTCTTATGGATGACGAGGATTCTAAGAACCGCATCTACAACCAACTGAACACAGTCCTCACTAAGGTGCCTGCTACAGACAAGCTCGCACTACTAGGAGATTTCAATGCCAGAGTGGGGAGGGACAGCCTCTTATGGGGAAAAGTCATGGGTAAACATGGAATTGCGAACTGCAATGCTAATGGTCTGTTACTTCTTGGCCTGTGTGCTGAGCATGAGCTCTTTATCACCAATACCCAGTTCCAACTGCCAAACCGCTTCAAGACTACATGGATGCACCCACGCTCAAAACATTGGCATGTGATTGATTATGTCATTACCCGACAGTGCGACAAGAGTGATGTCATGATCACGAAAATAGCCCGGAATATTGATGACTGCTGGACAGGCCATAAACTTCTAATTAGTCGATTCAGGATGTCTATCCAAAAAAGCCACGTGCCCATTTCATGAAACAAACAAGGAAGAAGTTCAACACCTCTAAGCTTCAACTTGATAGCGTTGCCACAGAATACCAAAACTCTGTTCTAGAACAACTAACTCACAATCCAATCAACACAAAGATGTAGAATGTGCATGGACCACACTTCAAAATATCATTAGAGTCTGCACAGAAAGTTATTGGCTATAAGGAAAGGAAGAGACAAGACTGGTTTGAAAACAACAATGAGGAAATCTTGAACCTCATCAAAGCTAAACGGGATGCCTATCTATCTGTTTCTAAAGATCCATCCTCCAGAGAGAAGAAATTGAGTTTTCAAGAACTAAAACGGAAGTGTCAGTCTGAAATCAGGGAAATTGATGCTAACTGGTGGCAGCAAAAAGCTAAGGAACTTCAGAAATTCTCAGATTGCAGGGATTACGCAACTTCTACGCTGGACTGAAAGAGCTGTATGGACCGGTCCGATCATCATCAGGAACCTTGAAAGCTGTTGATAACTCCACCATTCTTGCAGACAGCCAGGACATCTTCAAAAGATGGAAGGAGCACTTCAGTTCACTCTTGAACCGCAGTTCTGCTGCTGCTGACGATTTTCTTCAGCATGTCCCTCAACATATTCCCCAACCCTGGATGGACACTCCTCCAAACTTTAAAGAGCTTATCAAAGCTCTCAGCAGAATGAAAACAGGGAAGACTCCAGGATCAGACAACATTCCCCTTGAACTGATTCAATGTGGAGGCTTACCTCTAAAAACCAGGCTTTTCTATCTGATTCTTCTAATTTGGGAAACCAAAAATGTTCCTGCTAACCTGAAAAACTCCAGAATAGTTACAATCTTCAAGAAAGGTGATCGCGGTATCTGTGGCAACTGCCGTGGTATTTCCCTGCTTGCCATAGCTGGAAAAATATGTGCTCGAATCCTACTAAATCGACTTCAGGTTGTTTCGGAGAAGTTCCTACCTGAATATCAGTGTGGATTTCGGGCCTCTCGTGGTACAATCGACATCTGCGCAAGACAACTCCAAGAGAAGTGCAGAGAACAAATGATACCTCTGTTCTTAGTGTTCTATGACCTTGAAAAGGCTTTTGATACGGTTCCTCGTTGCGCTATGTGGATAGTTTTGAGGCGCTTTGGATGCCCGGAACATTTTGTTAGTTTGATCCAAGCTCTGTATGATGGCATGGTTGGTCAGGTATTATATCAGAATGATATCTCAGAGGAATTTCCAATTACAAATGGACTCAAGCAAGGATGTGTACTTGCACCTACACTTTTTGCCCTGTACCTGGCAGCTATGCTTTATGAGACATCGCCTGAAAACAACTCAGGGGTGGAAATTAAATATCGGTATGATGGGTGGCTCTTCAACCAGGCCAGACTCCGCTCCAAAAGATTAACCTATTTCACACGGATCACAGAATTGCAATATGCAGATGACAATGCTTCTCCAGCCCACACATCAGAAGAGCTTCAGCAGTCGGCCAACTATTCAACAGAGCTTATGAATGTTTTGGCCTGACTGTCAACATTCAGAAAACCAAAGTGCTAACTCAGCCTGCTCCTGGAACCATCCCCCAGATTTTGAACATCTGGCTCAGCTCTGGAAAAGGTGGTTCACTTCTCGTACCTAGGTAGTATTCTATCAGCGAACTGTACCTCTGAGAAGGACGTGGAAAACAGAATACAGGCTGCCCATGTGGCTTTTGGACGTCTCTCACACCGTAAGTTTCTGAACAAAGATCTAAGTAACAGCACGAAAGTATTGGTGTACCAAGCTGTTTTTATTTCTATGCTACTCTACGGATGTGAAACCTGGACCCTATATCGCCGGGACATCAAGAAACTGGAACACTTTCATCAACAAAAACTTAGATCAATCATGAACATCAAATGGGATGACTATGTAACTAATTTAGCAGTCCTTGACAAAGCAATGATAAACAGTATTGAAGCCTTCATTGTTGGTCATCGGCTTAGATAGGCAGGCCATATCCATCGTATGAGTGACAGCAGACTACCTCGGCAAATCCTGTATAGTGAACTCAACACTGGCAGGAGGCCATGTGGTGCTCCTTTAAAACGATATAAAGACCAACTCAAGCAGACCATGAGAAGAGTAGATATAAACCCAAAAACTTTGCATACTCTTGCACTGGATCGCCCTCGCTGGCGTGCTACCATCTCAGCTGCAGTTGCACAGTTTGAGCAGGAACGTCGAAGACAGGAAGAGGAAATTCGCCAGAGGAAGAAGATACGTCAAACACTACCACATCCTCCCCTCTCCATCGGATGCAACATATGTGGTCGCATGTTCTATGCAAGAATTAGCCTGATAAGCCATCAGCGCCATCTTCATCGCCTGGACTTAAGATTATGGAACTGCAGGCGAGAAGCGTAAACTCGGATACAAGTATCGTCCGACGATGAGTGCCAATGAATATCAATGAGGACCTTGCAAAGAAAATTAAGAAGTTTCCATTCTGTGGAACACTGGAAGAATGTGAGGTGATAAGAGGATACAACAAACTGCAAACTTTAATCAAGAAGCAGATGCATGACAGGACCCTCCATCGGATGCAACATATGTGGTCGCATGTTCTATGCAAGAATTAGCCTGATAAGCCATCAGCGCCATCTTCATCGCCTGGACTTAAGATTATGGAACTGCAGGCGAGAAGCGTAAACTCGGATACAAGTATCGTCCGACGATGAGTGCCAATGAATATCAATGAGGACCTTGCAAAGAAAATTAAGAAGTTTCCATTCTGTGGAACACTGGAAGAATGTGAGGTGATAAGAGGATACAACAAACTGCAAACTTTAATCAAGAAGCAGATGCATGACAGGACCAAGACAGACATTGTTCGAGTTTTGCAAGGAATGACATATGTTGACGCTTCCAACTAAGAACATCGTAACTGACATTTTTGTGATTTTGAGATTATTCGCGTATCGTATACTAAAAAATGAGCTCTATCAACTGGAAGATTATTACTCTCCGATTCCCATTATATTTTTTGTTAACTCAGTATTTAAGAACATCGTAACTGCTGTTATTTAGTTTGTTCCATTTAAGAACATCGTAACTTGAGATACGATGTTCTTAAACGGAGTGTTGTCTATGAAGTGTTCAGTACAAGTGTAGTTACGATCATTTTACAGGAAGCATTCAGATTATTCACTCAAACCTGCATGTTAGTTTTCCGCATCCGTCCACAATGACTAATGACAATGACATACCCAAGGTGCTCGAAGCTTCCATTCTCGCTGCTTTGTGAGCTGGGCGAACTTCATTTCCTTGAAAATCCACAGACTGCTTCCAGTCGACCGACGGGGTCAGGGAATGGAATGAATGAAGCTGCCACCTAGCGGCGAGGATATGAACTGAGCCGGCTGTCGAAACCTGTCGCACTCCCCTGGGGGTAATTATTAAATGACTGACAGATGAAATGAAATTATAATGAAGAGTGTTGCTGGATTGAAATTTGTGGCAGGGAAAACCTGAATACACGGAGAAAAACCTGTCTGCCTCCGCTTTGTCCAGCACCTATCTCACATGGAGTGACCGGGATTTGAACCACGGACCCAGCTGTGAGAGTCCGGCGTGCTGCCGCCTTAGCCACGGAGGATCCGTCATTTGATTATAGTTCTCATTTTAGCAGCTGCAGAGCGCACATTTCCAGTTACTGAAGTCAAGACACAGTGCAGGCGGGAATGTTGGCAGTGGAATGTAACGCTGACTATAATGTTAAGGTGATTATTGTGTATAGTCTTTTACCCTTTTCAAAATGTTATCAAGAGGCAAATTGATGGTTGATTAAGTGAGGAGCATGGATGCTTATTCAACTCAGTTACAAGGTAAGTGCACATTCATTATTATTGTTCAGCAAGGCCAGTCATTAATATTCTCTTTGTCAGAAGAGTAGCTTTAACCAGCAACAGCTACAGCCTCCTTTATTAGAGGAGAAATAATCTGGAAGTTAGGCTATTACAAGGTGCTGCTTACATTTCAATAACATAAAATAAGACGTCAAGTGTCCGGGTTAAAAAAAACAACTATGCAGATCAAAATACTTTTAATGAGGAGAATACTGTCAAATTCTATTATAATAATAATATGAGAGACATTATTTTTATTGTTAATGTTATAAATTTCAGATGAAAGTACTGACGGACGTATTCAAGAACCAGGGACTCAGAGTAACTGCTCATCCCCCCTAACTTCAGAGCAACATATGAGTGAAATTACTAGGGATATCTTGGGTTTATCAGAAAATCTTGAAGGAGTCGCCTTTGAAGCAAAATATAGGAGAGAAGATAATGGTGACAAATTACAGCATGAAGACGACAATAAAGAAGAGAATGAAAAATCACAGAATAAGCAAGAAACAAGAAAAATAAAGAAACAGGCTATAGTTGAGATCATGATTAATAATGGCCCAATGCAATGAATTGTTCTTGGATGAAGACTGGTAAAACCATAGTAACTGTTAACTGTAGAACGAGAAAACCTATCCCCCAACACCACAAAACCTGAAAGTTCTACTGAAAACTTCTGCCAGAACGAAGATTATGAACAAGAATTTTTGATTGAAACAGACGGGGAACCTGAGTCTGAGGAACATAGTGACAAATCAGTGTATGAAGGCGAGGCAAATTCAAAGAAAAAGATTGCAAAGCGAGGTTCAAATGAAATTGGGAGCTTTGTTATGAGCTGTATCAAGTTTAAAGTTCAAGAAGGAATTACAGACTTTATATTTTATTAAGATAGCTGTGCAGGACAAAATCGGAATAGGATTTTGTATGCAGTTTACTCCTTTATGTCTGTGACCCTGCATGTTTCCATCACCCACAGAGTTTAGGAAAAAGGACACACGCAAAATGAAGGGGACGCAATGCATGCGCTCATTGAAAGAAGAAAGAAAGGGCAAACTATTTATGTTCCAGACCAATTGGTTATGCTTATTCGCATGGCGAAAGCAAAGGGTAAACCATACGTGGTGAAAGAAGTTTCCCAGAAGGACTTAAAGAATTGCAAGGAACTTTTGGATTTTGACAAGCGGAACTGGGTAACAAGAGGAGAGAAAATACACTGGAACTAAGTGAGACAGGTTCGTATCGGGAGAGACGATCCAACCAAGCTGTTTATCGAGTACGACCACGAAGGTGAAGAGGTGTTTATTGATCTGTACCAGAATCGACGATGAAGACGGCAATCTATTCGCACTTTGGAGCTTAGTAATGCTTATAAGGGCCTGTTGCCAGTAGCTCCACAAAAGAAGGACCTGCTGTCTTTTTGTGCAAGCAATCTCATTCCAGACATGTATGAACATTTCTACAAAAATCTAAAAGTTACCGTAGCCGAACCAACTGAATCAGACACAACTAGTGACTAATAAAAATGAAAGTAACTTGTCTTGAAGTTCAATTGTTATAGTTTGTATATTGTATTTTCAAAACAATAAACAGTTTTGGAAAGTTTAAAATAATAACAAATAGTTTTTAATTTAACCTGTAAACTTCAGTTCTTATGAAATGTTTTCATAGTCTTCAACGATTGTGTTGTTCACAGATAACAATCTCAAGAATAGTAAGTTCAGTCAATTCTTTCTTTTAGCTCATTGTATGCAGTAATAATGGAATTTATACTAATAAAAGACACTAGGCTATAACATAAAGTTGATGGTTATTATTAGATTAAAATGTCCAAACAATAACATCGTAACTTGACTTTTGCAGTCAGTTGTTCACACATTTCCAATGAAGAACATCGTAACTTCACATACGATGTTCTTCATTGGATAATTCCAATTCAGTAATATCGTAACTACGTGTAAATGGGTTATTTAATAAATTCAAACACCCTTCTTCGGGTAAAATAAACTAGGCAATAAATGCTTTCCATTGAGCCCATAATCGTAAATATTGAGAAACTCGCCGATTTGTAGGAATTTTTCTAAACTTTAAACTGCTCTCCTCAACATTTTACTTTATGCAGTTACGATGTTCTTAGTTGGAGGCGTCGATGTATTTAAAAAGTTCTCAGAATCTCTGTTGAAAACCTTTTGGATACCCTGTTCAAACTCTGACTGTGAATGGTCTTTTTCATCCTACACTAGCACGTTAAGTGATATGTGTCACGTTTGTCACAAGAGAATTTGGATATTTTCACTTTAGTATACTTTGAGGGATGACTGAAATGTGTCATCATTTTTAAACTACCGAAAAGTGCACTTGAAACCACCGAATTTTCCACTTTAAAACACAGATTTCTTCACTCTGAAATCACCGAAAAATTCCTATCCCTACCTATCTCCCATAAGTCCAACCCCTCGTCCACGTCGTGGGAGACGGGCAACGGCACAAAGTAGGGGATTGCCTGTAGGGGCGAAGTACAGTGGGGACTTCGTGTGCCCCGGGACCTTTACGGTAGCTGTGAAGGTCCTACAGGAACCCTGAAAAGTGGTGGCTAACGGGGCTCTGGTGAAGCTACGATAGGCCCAGCAAGCCGGTAGTGGATAAGACTTTTGCTTTCGAAGGGAACAGGCCTCGGACAGGACGGATACAATAGATGACGACCTAGTTGTGTTCATGGACTAAGATTTGGAACTCTAAACATAAGAATGGTGACGGGGAAGGTGGAGGAGATAGTGGATATGATGGAAATAAGGAAGTTGGATTTATTGGGATTGACAGAAACAAAGTGGAAAGGGGAAGGAAGGAGAGAACTGAGAAAAGGCTATAGACTGTACTGGAGTAGGAATGAAGAGGGAAAGAGGAATGGAGAGGGAGTAGTAGTACGAGATGGTTTAAAAGAAGAAGTGAAGAGAATAAGTGATAGGATGATGAAAGTGAAAGTAGTACTGAGGGGAGAGACCGAAGAAATAGTGCAAGTGTATGCTCCACAAGTAGGCTGCGCCTCTGAAGAGAAGGAGGAGTTTGAAGAGGAAATGCAGACAAGCTGGGAAGAAGGAATATGATTGTTATGGGGGATCTGAATGCCCATGTAGGAAGAGAAAAACAAGGGTATGAGAGTGTGCTTGGACCAGAGGGTTGGGGCAGAAGAAATGAGGAAGGAAAGAGACTGTTGGACTTCTGTCAAAGGAGCAGCCTGCTAGTTGGGAACTCCTGGTTCAAGAAAAGAGAGAGCCACACAATCACATGGTACAGTGATGACTTGACCAGGAAGTCGGTGGTCGACTATATACTGTATGAGAAAGAACTAAATAAGAACATCACGGACATCAAGGTTATACCATCGGAGAAATTGGATGACGACCATCGATTGCTGGTAATGAACCTGAGAGGGACTAAGAAGAAGAAAGGGAGTGAGAACCAGGAAGACGTATAAGGATATCGAAACTGAAAGAAGGAGATAGAAGGGTCGAATACCACAAAATGGTAAAGGAAGGAATTCCAACAGATGAAGAAAGAGGGGTGGAAAAGGAATGGGCTAGATTTAAGAAGACACTAGTAGGTGCAGCAGAAGCAGTATGTGGGAGGACAAGTAGTAAGAAGAGGTGGAAGGAAACACCATGGCGGAATGAGAAGAACAAAGATATAGTAAGGGAAAAGAATAGAGCCTTTAGGAGGTGGTACCAAAATAGGACGGTAGAGGCAAGGGAAGAATACCAGGGAAGAAAGGAGGAGGCAAAGAGAGTAGTGGCTGAGGAGAGAAGAAAGTGGATGGAAGAGTGGACAAAGATGATGGAGGATAGTGAAGGTACAAAAAAGGTCCTGTATGGGATGGTAAAAAATAAGAGGCGGAAGGATCCTACGGATTATGTCAGAATGGTGAACAAAAGGGGACAAGAGATAGAAAATAGGGAAGAACTGAAGAAAATGTGGAAAGAATATTTTGAAGAACTTCTGAACCCAAATGGAAACCACGGCGAGGAGGAAGATATCGGGGAAGAAGAAGATGGACTGCAAACAGAAAAGGACTTAACATGGAAAGAAGTGGAAGATGCAGTGAGGAAGATGAAAGGAGGGAAGGCACCGGGTATGGATGAGTTGAGTGGGGAGATGGTGAGAGCAGCAGGAGAGGTGGGGATACAATGGTTGTACCGAGTGATGAAGGCAGCATGGAAGGAAAGGAAGACCCCCAGAGGACTGGAAAAAGGGAATAATTGTTCAGATCTTCAAGAAAGGTAGTAGAACAGAATGCAGAAACTATCGGGGAATAACACTGATGAGTCATTGTGCAAAGATGTTTGAGAAAGTTTTGGAAAGGAGAATTAGGACAAGGATAGAAGGAGGGATGAGGGAAGAACAACATGGCTTCAGAGCAGGAAGGTCCACAGTGGATTTGATTTTTGCTGTAAGGCAGTTACAAGAACAGCACTATGAGTATGGAACAGATCTACTGATGGCCTTCCTGGACATCGAGAAAGCATATGACAGTGCATGCAGAAACAAAGTATGGAAGTCCCTGGAGTATAGAGGAGTAGAAAAATGGACTATAAGGAGGATAAAGGAGATGTACAAGGGAAGCATGAGCTTTGTGAAAGTGGGAGGTGAGAGATCGGACTGGTTGGAATAGAAAAACGGCCTGAAACAAGGAAGTGCACTGTCGCCGTTACTTTTCATTGTGGTGATGGTTGACATAATGACCCGAGTGGCACAAGTAATTGGGGAAGGAAAGATGAAAGCAATGGTGTTTGCAGATGATTTGATGATTGGGGAAAACAAGGAGGAGGAGGAGGAGGTACAGGAACAGTTGGACGTGTGGGAAGGAATAATACAAGGATATGGGATGATATTTAGCATAAATAAGAGTGAGATGGTGATCACAACAAGGAAGAAGGAAAGAACCACAACGGGAATAACAATTGGTGGGGAACAGCTGAAGAAAGTGGAAAGTTTCAAGTATCTGGGAAGCCTGATACAAGATAACAGAAGAAAAGATAGAGAAATAAATGAGCGGGGGAGACAGGCAGAAGCATTCCGGAGGAGTGTGAGAAGTATGTTATGGAGCAAGGATGTCCCTCAGAACAGCAAAAAGATCATATATCGGACTTACTATGTCCCTATCCTGACATATGCCTCGGAGACCTGGGTTATGAAAGGAAGGGAGGAGAGAAAAATACAGGCCAGTGAGATGAGGTTCTTGAGAAGCAGTATTGGAGCTACAAAGATGGACAGAATAAGAAATGAGAGGACCAGAGAATTAATGAAGGAGGAACCATTACAGGATGGTATAGAGAAATCTAGACTTAGATGGTATGGACATGTAAAACGAATGGATGAGAAGAGGATACCCAGGAGGATACACGAGACGAAGTAGGAAGGAAGGAGACCGAGAGGAAGACCGAGAGACAGATGGCTGAAGGGGGTGGAAGAAAGCGTGAAGAAGAGAGGAGAAGACTGGACAAGGGTGGAGGCAGAGAGATGGTGGGAAGACAGAAGACGTTGGAGAGGATTGTGTTCCAAACAGACCCGGCCAGTGGCTTGAAACTGTGCAAGATGATGATGATCTATATTGCCCCATTATTTGTGATAATCTAATTAATACATGTAATTTTTTCCAGGAGTGTGGTTACATATTTATATCTTGTACCCCGCCCATTCATTGGACACAATCGTGTTGACCAGCTGACGAGCTATAAATGACAATTTTGTATAGGCAACACTGAAAAAGAATGGCTACAAATCTATACAAACCTGTAAGTATAAGTTGGAGGATATGGTCTTGACAGACTAGACCATTCATGTTATCCTGGATAATATAATGGGAGGCATACTGCAACCAAACATGATGCCACTCCATGGAGTGTTCCATCCTCCTCTTGAACATCTCAAGACTCCGTATGCATTTGCTGGATGGATACAATCTTACGGTGACCTTATTCGTAAAGAGTGTACACTCACACTGTTCCTGAAGCAATGCACAATCCTTATCGTCTATTTTATTCTAGAAATTATTAACATTAATTGGGAGGACTATATTACCAATATCGCAGCTCTACAAAAAGCAAAAATGTCTAGTACAGTATAGGAGCCTCCATAGGCCTATACGGCTGAGGTATGCCAGCCATATGAATGACAATCTTTGACTGCACATCATTAACGGGTTCATAGAGTAGGGCCAACGGCCGCGCCATGTTGAAACACCGGATCCCATGAGAACTTCTCAGTTAAGGAGCATTGGGCATGGTCGGAACTTGGATGGTATGCTGGTTCTAGGCACTGCGCGCTGTTGGCCAACATAAGGAGGAACGGAAAGGCCCTGGCCACCCTCATCATCTTCATCATCATCATTTCCCCTTATCCAGCTCCTGCTGGGTCGGGGTATTTATGGCACTTCTCCACTTTCCTCTTTCCTTCCACAATTCTTCTTCCACGATCTTGTCCCAGTCCAGACTCTTTTTCTCACGCTGTTCTTCACTGAATCGATCCACCTTGTTCTAGGTCTTCCCCTTGCTCTCTTAACCTTGCACTTGGCCTCCAGCCTCTGTCTTGGTATTCTATTTTCCTCCATCCTTACATGTCCAAACCACCTTAGTTTATTCTTCTCAATTCTCTCATTTAGTTTTCCCATCCCAACTTCCTTCCTAACATCTTCATTCCTCACTCTGTCTTTCCTTGTCTTACCTATCATACTTCTTAGGAAATTCATTTCACTGGCTTGGATTCTACTCTCTTGCCTGCTCGTCAGGGTCCAAGTCTCAGCTGCATAAGTTAATATGGGAACATAGTACATTTTATACATTACCTCCTTGCTTTTCCTTGGTACTTCCTTATCCCAAACAAGTTTTCTTACACTTTGATAGAATGCATTGCTCTGCTGTACCCTCCTGCCAATCTCCATATCCAACTTACCAGTTTGCATCAATTCACTTCCTAGGTATTTGAACGTGTCCACAATTTCCAAACTCTGACTTCCAATTTTCACAGTGCCCTTTCCTTGTCTTTCCCCTCTTGTCATCACCATGGTCTTGCTTTTCTCTATACTGATTTTCAGGCCATACTTCTGAATATTTTCGTTCAGTGCATCTAGTTGTTTTTGCACTTCTTCGGTGTTCCTTCCCCAGACCACAATATCATCTGCAAATAACAGTAACTTCATTTCTTTATGTCCATATGCTGTTTCCTTTACAATTTCATCCATTACCATTATGAATAAAAGAGGTGACAGCACACTCCCCTGTCTTAGTCCAGTCTTGTTCCTAAACCAATCTGTCTTTCCAACTGGGGTCAGTACCCTGCTAACACAGTTGTTGTACATTGCTTGCACCATTTCCAACATTTCTCTGGCCACTCTACCGCACGTAAACTCCGGCTGAGGATAGCCTCTTAGGAGGCTCGGACCCGCCTTCGGGCAGAATACCAATTTAAAAAAAAAAAAAAATAGGGTAACAAAAATAAAATAGATTAATAATCCAACTTCAACGATACCAAACCTAGCACTGGTGGGAAGAGGGAAGCTATGGTTAGGCTATCAAATTTGCTTGCTCTTCACCAGCACCTAAGATCCTATGTGGTGAACGATTTATTGTGTGTTCTGAGGAGGTTGCTAGCGACATATCTACATCCGAAAAATGTCCTCACCTGTGTGTCACTCCACATGCATGTGTCATGAAAGCTGTATCATTTCTGGGGAAAACAGACACATGTCTCCTCCTTGGACAGACAAACAACAATTTGAAGCTTCCTTGGTATTACATAAATAATTGATCTTAATGCCATTCACTGCAGTAGTTTTGATGCCAATCCATAACACACAAAAATTAAACTGAGGGTATATTTAGTCATTACATCAAATTATTTTAGTCAAATATTCAAAATTTAATATGTATACAGTACAACCCCGATTTAGCGTGACCTCGATTTAGCGTAAATCCGCATTTAACGGAAGAAATTTCAAGTCCCGAAAATTATTCCATAAGTGCAATGCAAATTTATATTAGATTTAACGTAATTCGCGTGACGCCAAAACCCGCATTTAACGTTAGGAAATGTTAAAATTCTAGAGTATTTATTTCGATTCGTAATGGTTATGCGACATTAAGAACCTATGAAAAAGACGTTATAAGCTCGTTAAGGATGATTCAAGGCAGAAAAGGAACTCCAGCATTTAGGCTATATTGGATACGATCGATCATCTTCCATATCGATTCCTCACTACATGCACGAGCGAGCTCGATCTTAGACGACCACGGCTGAAGACACAATGTAGGCCTACAGCGTGCTAACAGTCACGCCGGCGCCGCATCGCATGCTTGCGCGAGGTCTGTCCGAGTTTGTACGTTCGTAGCGGCATTACAGTATAGTGTCAGTTTACGCAAGTTTGGATCAGTTCGTCTGTTATGGTTATGCGACATAAAGAACCTATGAAAACGACACCATAAGCTCGTTAAGGATGATTCAAGGCAGAAAAGGAACTCCAGCATTTATATTGGATACGATCGATCATCTTCCATATCGATTCCTCTCTACATGCACGAGCGGGCTCGATCTTAACCGACCGCGGCTGAAGGCACAATGTACAGCGTGCTAACAGACTCGGCGGCGCCGCATCGCATGCTTGCCCGAGGTCAGTACGTTCGTAGCGGCATTACAGTATATCGTCAGTTTACGCAAGTTTGCATCAGTTCGCGTGGATAATGCAGCTGTATATCAGTTTGCTCACTCACATTCAATGTTTTAGTGAAGTTGACTATGGCAGCAAAAAGAAAAACTCTATCTGTCGCGGAGAACGTGAACTTGATTCGGGAAGTGGAGAGAAATCAAATGTGCCCGTTAGTGAAATGGCTCGACGCCTGGGACTTGCACAATCTTCATTGTCAGGCATATGAAGAATAAGGGGAAGATTCTGGATCAAGAAACACAGTGTGGCTCAAAAGCAAAGCAGAGAAAATATGTTAAAAAGTCGCCATACGAAGAAATGGAATCGAAGCTAATGGAGTCGTTCAATGGAGCATGTGCTGGAAACTTACCGATCGACGGGGCATTGATAAAAATGAAAGTATTTACAATATCAGGGAAACTTGGGCCTACAAAATTCAAAGCTTCGAATGGTTGGCTGGATAGGTTCAAAAAACGCTATGGGATAACTTGCAGGGCAGTATGTGGAGAGAGTGCTGCAGTTAGTGATGAAAGTGTTGAACACTGGAAAGAACAGGTGCTGCCACGCCTCTTGGAAGGTTTCGAATCTCGGGATGAATACAATGTGGATGAAACTGGCCTGTTTTACCAACTCATGCCCTCTAAAACGTTAAGTGTTAAAGGAGGAGCATGCCATGGAGGAAGAATGAGCAAGCAGAGAATTACTGTTCTCTTATGCAGCAACACAGATGGCAGCGACAAGCTAGAACCCTTAGTAATTGGAAAGTTCCAGAAACCACGTTGCTTTAAGAACAATTCTACGCTGCCATGTAAGTATTATAGCAACAAAAGTGCTTGGATGACTGCGGAATTGTTCAAAAAGTTCCTGCAAGCTTTTGATGCACAAATGGGTGCTGGAGACAGGAAGGTTGTTCTCTTTATGGACAAGTGTCCTACTCATCCAAAAGACTTAGGATTCCTGCGGAATGTGAAAGTGCATTTCTTCCCTGCAAACTGCACTAGCAGACTTCAGCCCTTGGATCTAGGGATTACTCATAGCCTGAAAAGCAAGTATCGGAAAGCTCTTGTCCTTAATGCACTGGCCTTTATTGATAGGAATTGAACATCCTGCAAGCAATGCATATGCTCTCAGGAGCTTGGAAAATGGTAACTAAAGAAACCATCTCAAATTGCTTTCATAATGCTGGATTTAATAAAATGAGCACTCACGACAAAGACGGTGATGAAGCAGGAGTGGACATGCATGATTGGGTGCAGGTATCTGACAATTTACCCATCACTTTTGATGAATTTGTGGCATGTGATGATGATGCCATCACTACATGCATCCGGGATGTTGAGGAAATCTGCGAAGAATGATGATGGTATCGACGAAGACGATGACGTTAGGGATGAAGAAATGTAACCGCCATCATAGACATTGTCTGGAGATATGTCACAGCATTCAAAGTGGACAACTCTGTTATGGACAGAGTAAATCAATTGGAGATGGACATTTTGAACCTAAAATCCAAAAGTGCTAAAAAGCAGACTACCATGTTTGATTACTGTATTTCAAAATATGTGACACTGTGAAAGTTGTGTAAATGTGTTGTATATAGGAAAAGTAACTATATATTATATTACTGTAATTGTGGTGGACGTTTTAATTTTGTAGTGTGCTACAGGAAATGATGTAATTACTGTATAGTGTGTAGGGTAGGTATCTCCTTGTTTTATTGTTGTTATTGTGTTAATTATGTGTGTTGGTGCAATTCAAGTCAATACAGGCAAAGAGTTCTGGAAAATTTGCTTTTTATCGAAACCTCCATTTCAGGTTAAAAAACACCAGAACCTCGAAAAAAGTTAAATAGGGGTTCTACTGCATATATATATATAAAGGTATCACATTTCCTCACCAAATTCTTTATGTTGAACTTTGTGCTGGTACAAGACTTGATCAAGCCCTCCTCCCTGAAGCAATATACAGTCTAGCTCAAAACCACCATGAAGATGACTGGTATAAACTCACAGACCTGGGATACATGTGCCGAAGATCACTTGCTTTGGCACCACACTATCTTGGCTGCTGTCAATCACTTTGAAGAAGAGTGCTGCAGACACAAGAGACTGAACAACAAGCATGAAAGCTCCAGAAGGCTCAACCACACCCAGTCCCATCAATTCGGCACAAATTGTGTGGTCACTTGTTTCATGCCAATATTGGCTTGTTCAGTCACTAAATAAATTGAACTGAGTGTGAAATTAAGGTTGCATATCAACGATGTTATTGCAAATTAAGTTTTTACATTTTAATCTCACAGCTCCTTTAATAAAAAGCTTGTAATCGTAATTTAATATTTTATCTCTTAACATTCCCAGGTTTTCCTCTTGTAAAAATGGGTGCACGTCTTACATAACAGGGTGGAAAATGACAGTGATACTAGAAGAAAGAAGAGATTGTCAAACCTTACCTGGCCGGCCATAAAACCAGTAATATGTTGCTCAGGTTGCTTCTCAGCTCCTGGACTTGAATTTTCATCTACTGAGAGATGCGTGGGTGACTGTAAGTTAGAACACTCTTGGTGCAACAACTTGCGGTAATCTTCACCAGCAGCTTCAAATCTACAGAATACAAACATATTTCTTAAGAATCTGCAGAATGCTGCAATCATCAATAATGAGGCAAATCATGAATAATACACACTTTATATGAATTAAGTATTTCAACATTTCAACAGCATAGTAGCAGATCTGTCTTCAATCCCCACAGTTATGTCCTCAATCCCCAAGCAGATCACACACTGAAACTGACACTTTGTTATTTATATTTAATCAAAGAGCAACATAGAAAAACAAAACCAAAGGAAAAGTTCCTCTGGTAACAACAAATAACAAAAGAACGTCTCACAGTTGTAGCTGTGGAAATCGCACGCTAAAACTTGTTATTGGAAAGTCTGCTAAGTCTGGAGCATTTTAAATTGTTCCCATGGCAATGTTTCCTGTCACCAACACACATCAGAAAAGTGTGTGGAGGGACAAGTAAATATTCAAGGCATAAACCTAGAAAAATTTCTGAGTTTTAATTCACTGGCTGTGAAAGCCAATATACCATCTTTTTGGAAGCCTTCATGGGGAGGTTAGAGCATTAATAGAGCTTTTTTTTTAAAGCTCTCGCAGTAAAGAGGTGCAGGTGCGCTTCATAAAAACGGAGGTAGCACGCAGTTCGCTACTCCTTTGGGGGTCTGGGCACGGACACCAAGAGCCTGCTGATGAGCCAGCTTAGTGTTCCTAGGCGAAACTCCACACAAGACACGGCATGAACCTAGAAAAGTTGCGGAATTTTAATTCAAGGAATAGTTATTTGCCATGCAAAGAAGTTTTAACACTGGACAATACAGCAGATGAACTTAGACATGTTTGTTAATATTGCTGTATTTATTTATTTTTTCTATAATGAATCCACGAACCTACTACGGTGTCGTAGCAGGCGGAGAGGTGATACTCCGACGTGGCGCGTCCCATGTGGCGGATAGGGGGTCCTCACCGGCATGCCGGCAGACTTGAGCAAAATAAAATAGCTCTCGCGGACCAAACACACAACAACCTCTACGGTTAACAACCACAGTTGAAACTCGGAGCTTGCTCCATACAAGGTTGACTACCTTTGAAAGTCAAACATGGAAGGAAATCTTTTCAGGAATAATCCACCGAGACTGCATTTGGATACGGTGGGCAGTCACCTGAAAGATACCCTAGATGAGTCGGAGCATCTAAAAATACCCCCGACAGATAGAAAACCCAAATTTAGACTGAAGATACGACAGATAAACTATATAGCAACACACAATATAAATTCCATCATACAACCAGGAAAACTCAAAATTTTGACAAATGAAATGGATCGCAAAGGGATTCTAATAACCGGGCTTCAAGAAATGAGAAACACCGATCAGGAACCAGTAGAATCACAAGGGTATAGAATTTACAAGGGAATACCAGGAAAAAGAGTAATGAAGCAATGTCCACAATTCGGAACAGGATTTGTAGTCAATCTCAAAATAATTGAATCCATCATAGAATTTAAAGCATTATCCCCTAGGCTCTCGACACTAACTCTAAAAGCTGCAAATAAAACATATACCATTCTAAATGCCCATGCCCCAACTAATGATAAAAATAATAAGAAAGAACACAAAGATGATGTGGAGGATTTTGGGAGCTTTTAGATCAGACAGCAACAAACATAAATAAAAGTCACACCAAAATTTTAATTGGAGACTTTAATGCCCAGTTAGGAAAGGAAAAAAGATATAGAGACATAATAGGAAAATGGCCAGCACAGAGAAGAACAAACAGAAATGGCATAAGACTGGTGGAATTTTGCAGGAACCATGATATGATCTCCAAATCAACTTACTTCAAGAGAAGACCAAATAAACTCAAAACTTGGAAACATCCAGATTGGAAAAAAGGTGAATGGCAACTAGATCATGTTTGTGTGGATAAGAACTATCACAGGGAGATCTAAAATGTGAAAGTTCTGAGAGGAACAGATACTGGATCGCAGAGGCGGCGGCGCGTTCTATATGTTCAGTGGTTCAGTGAACCCCCTAGAAATATATAACTCATAGTAAAATGGTTAATCAAATGCGTATTTCTTTAATTACATATGTCAATTTGCGCTCGGAGGGATAATTTTGACATCAACACTCGGTTGCTCTCCGGAACCAGCGAAAAGGTTCAATTTCTGGATCGCTGGCGCGCGAAAGATTCAATTTCTGGATCGCTGCCGCTCGGTGGTGGGACGTAAGGAGGGAGCGATGGGCGCGGGTTCGAGTGAGGCAAGGGGGGTAAGCCGAGAACAAAGCTAAACTATCGCTGGTGAAAGGACCAGCTCAAGCCAGCGCTAGACACGATCTACCTCGAACCACCCCGAAGTTAGCCGATGCAGCCCCGGCCGATGTATTGTCTCTAAGCGTGCGGTTTAAAATTTGCCTGTTATGGTACGTTTTGAAGGGATTTTAATTTCACGATTTTGTGTTTTAGATATAATTAACCGCAATGAACCAGAATATTTTGGAAACTACGATTTGTATAACATCAATAGGCGTACGTAGCCTATGTTTATGTAATTAATGTAAACTTTTAATTATTTAGATGTGCTCATAAAGGCAAAATACGTCAAGATAAGAACATAAATAAGTCTGCTTAACACGTTCTTGAAGCAGTGTTTATTTCTGACCCGTCAGTTCAACCACCTCCGGATCTGTGTTTATCGAAGTTTTCTATTGTATCTGACGTTCGTTATCACAGTGTGTGGCGGTGTCTTGATGCGTGTGTTGTGTATTCATCAGTGTGAAAATGAATACCGTTCGGTTTCTTCTAGAGAATACTGTACCTTTACAACGCTTAGTATAGAAGGAAAGTGCAAAATAAAGCAGCTTGGCAGGCCTCTTCCCTCCCTGAACATTATTCAGAAGCAAACTAGTAGAAGTAAGGATTTTTGTAGAACATTTAAGCCACAGATTTACGAGAGGAATACTTGGCTATGTTGTTGCGATACCATTTATATGCTTTCCTGTTTCCCGTGCTTGCTTTTTGCTAAGGGTAAGGACACGAATTGGACAAAAACAGGGGTATCAGATCTCAGCCATTTAACACAAAAGATCAATAAGTACGAAGCATCTATTACACATAAGAGTGCATGTTTAGATCTTTCAGTTTTGGGGAAAACAGATATTAGGCAGCAGCTAAGTAGCGCTTTCAGAAGGAATACTGCGTGAAATTCTGTGGTGAATTTGAACTTGCTTTGAGAGGTCATGACGAAACACTCGATTCAAACCATCCAGGCGTATTCAGAGGACTCATTACTTTTACTTCGGCATTGGATACCGACGTTAGGGGCCATTTCAACAGTGCTACAGTCTTCAAGGGTACGTCGAAGGACGTTCAAAATGGCATTCTGGAATGTATGTTGCATGTGTGAGGCGAGAAAATTTTAGCTGAAGTAGCTACTGCAGACTTCGTCTCCATGATAGCAGAAGAAACATCTGATGTGTCTTCAAAGTGTCAGTTAGTCATTGTACTTCGATATGTATTAGCTAATGGGAAGCCTGTTGAAAGGTTCTGGACTTTCTTAAACTAAGCAGGAAACGACGCCCGCTCGTGAGTCGATTGTATAAAAGGGTTCCTCACTCACGTAGTTGGAGAGCACAAAGAAAAAGTAGTCTCCCAAAGTTACGATGGTGCCAATGTTATGAGTGGCCAACACTCCGGCGTACAAACAATTGTAAGACAAGACTACCCATTTGCTTACTTTGTGCATTGTTATGCCCATCAATTGAATTTAATTCTGGCTCAAGCTGCTAGCCACAACAAAGAAGTGCGATTGTTCTTTGCCACCATTGGAGAGATTCCAGCATTTTTTTCTCATTCCCCTCAGAGAGTGGGCTTTCTTGATGAGGTTGTGGGCAGAAGAGTTCCGCAGGGCTCAGTTACGAGATGGAACTTTAAATCAAGATGTGTTCTTACATTGCATGAGCATAAGGATGCAATACTAGAATGCTTGGAGAAAATCGAAGACACGAGCAGACAAACAGCTACTATGAACCAAGCACATGGACTGCGTCTGAAAATACAACAGCCAACGTTTACTTTTTGGTTAGAGTTCTTTTGCAGTGTTATGCCTCACGTGGACATTCTATACAACCAATTAGAACAGCGTTCTGCTAACTCTGTATCAGTGTGAAGTGCAGTAAGCTCCTTCGAAACTGCAATTTTGAAAGTAAGGGACAATGTTGACAGCATCGTTGTGGAGGAAAATGTAGAAGATAACAGAGGGAAAAGAAGATGGGAAAATAGTTATTACTCCAGGAACATTGCGGCGAAGGAAGTGTGTGACGTGATTATAAATCACAGCAAAGAGAGATTCAACTTCTCCAACCACTTACTGGCCTCCACCTACTTTGACCACCAATTCTTCCCATCCTTCCAAAATAATTTTCCAGAGGAGAATCTTACGTATGTTATAGAATCCAATCCTTTTCTTGATAAAAATAAACTGAAAACCGAACTGCAGGTGATTTATTCAAGAAGTGATTTTAAAAAAATAAAAGATGCAACTGACTTCCTTGCTTTTTTTGATAGAGAACAATCTCAAGAAACCTTTCGGAGATGTGATGAAACTTTTGAAATTAATTATTACTGTCCCCATGACTACTTCTGAAGCAGAAAGATGTTTTTCCACTTTAAAGCGGATTAAGACATTCCTGAGGAGTACAATGCATGAAGATAGACTGTCTGCTCTCGCTATGTTGTCCATCGAGAAGGAGATGACTCATAAATTAGTCTATTTTAATGAGAAGGTAATTGACTTTTTCGCCGCCAGGAGGGAAAGGAGGATGGATTTCCTGTACACACAGATGACAGCTGTTATACGAACGCCAGCAACGTCTTCAACATCAGACGAAACTGGATCAGCTGAAGGTAATTACACCTTAAATTCTCTGTCTTTCATTTCTCATAGTTTAGGTAACTTCTTCGAGCTGCAATCATGTGTCTTCAACGGAAAGTCACCTTTCTAGTCATGCAATGTCACTATTTTACGTCTATGTAAACATCAAGTAACATTAAATTTGCCACGTTATTTTTCAAAGTAGTGAGCCCCCAGATGTTTTATCCACGCGCCGCCACTGCTGGATCGGATTATTACATGATAAAGATTAAAATTAAATTTACCCCGTTGACAAAGAAAAAAACTCACCTAAAAAAGAAGAGAACATACGACCCTCATAAACTAATAAATAACAAGGGATACAAAGAACGAACAAGATATATTAAAATAACAGATGATCTAGAGGAAATAGTTCCCCAATTGAAACAAATAGCTGAACAAGTAGCCCCAATAAATCCAAGGAAGAAACACCAATGGTGGAACGATGAGTGTGATAATACAGTGGAAGATAGACATCAAGCCTGGTTACGGTATCAGAGTCAAAAACAGATGAATCACACTTGGATCTCATAAAACAAAGGAAGATAACTCAAAAAATAATACGAAGGGTTAAACGGCTATACCAAAAGGATATACTTCTGATGATCGAAACAAATAGCGCGAAAACAAACTCAAGAGATCACTACAAAATTTTTAGGAAACAACTACAAAGATATGAACCTCCAACATTAATGTTAAAAGACAAAAATGGCGAGTTAGCTCATAGTAATAAAAGAAATACAGAAATTTTAGCAGAAACATTTAACAACTTGCTATATTGCGAAGATCCACCAGAACTGCTTCAAATAAATACAGACACCACTATAAAAACACCATCAGAAAACATAAATCCACCCACAATCCAAGAAGTCTACAAGGCTCTGAGAGAGCTCAAAAACTACAAAGCGAGTGGAGAAGATCAAACATTTGCAGAATTGTGGAAATATGCAGCAGAACCAGTAAAGATTTCATTGCACCAATTCATAGTGAACATTTGGATCAAAGAAGAACTGCCAGACCATTGGACTACAGCTATAATAGCCTACATCCATTACACAAGAAAGGAGAAAAATCAAATCCTGACAACTATCGAGGAATTTCCCTTTTGGATATCACATATAAAATCATGTCATGAATTCTATATAATCATTGTAAAGATCAATTAGAACTGGAAATAGGAGAATATCAAGGTGGATTTCGGCCATGGCGAAGCTGCCCTGAACAGATAATCACCTTAAAATTAGTAATGGACTACTACAAAAGTAGACAAAAACAGCAAGGCATAACCTTCGTAGACTTCAAAAAAGCTTATGATTGTATACATAGATCTTCATTGCTGAAAATACTAAGGAATTTCGGACTTCATCCCAAATTAATAAAAATTATAAAACTAACTTTAACAAACACCAAATCTAAAGTAAAATTCAGAGGAGAAATATCTGAACCGTTTACGATTAAAACAGGATTAAGACAAGGAGATGGTTTATCGCCTCTACTTTTCAATTGTGCTTTGGAATATGTCATGAGGGAATGGTACAGGGAAAATCCTAGGAACATAAGAATTGGAACCAAGAAAGATCAAATAGACTTAAATTGCTTGGGATTCGCAGATGACTTAACTTTACTGGCTAATAATATTCAAGAAGCCAGAAATCAAATAATAAGCCTACAAAATATAGCACAAAAAATTGGACTTCAGATATCATTTGAAAAGACAGAGATAATGGTAGCAAATCCACTTGTAATCAATCACATAACAGTAAATAACAAGAAAGTTAAAATAGTGAAGCAATTTAAATACTTAGGAGAAATTATAACTTGGCTACAACTTGGATGAGAAATCTGCATGGCAAGAAAGAACTAATAAAATGATAAAAGCCCAAAAATTAACATGGTCTACATATAAAAGAAAATGTCTATCAATCGCAACAAAATTAAAACATTACAAGTCAGTGGTTCAACCAGAGGTGACATATGGAAGTGAAACTCTTTTTAAAGTTACTCAGAAAAACAGAATCGACAAAATTTTAAAAGTAGAAAGAAGAATAGCTAGAACATGCATAAATAAAAAAATATCAGAAAGATGGACAATGGCGGATAGTACCAAATGAAGTGGTATACAGAGAACTGGAGCCCATCACTGATACTATTCGGAAGAAACGGATTTCTTTTTTTGGTCACATCATGAGGACACCAAAAACCAGGTTATCTGGAAAAATTGTAGTGAAACTTTGGAATATGAAACAACAAGTAGGATGGATTAAGGAAATTAGAGAAGATATGAAAGAATTAGAAATAACCTTGGATGACTTGCAAAACAAAACAAAAAAATAAAAAAAAACTGAGAGATATAAAAATAAGATTTCAGGCTAAAATAGACAAACGTAATACAGTAAAAAGGGTATTTACAGATGAGGAACGCCTGAGAAGATCAGAGCGAATGAAAAGCTACTGGGCGACTCGGAAAGGAAACTTACTGAAGAAGAGGACCAAGAAATGATTGACTGAAGTGGTCCAATGAGGCCGTAGAA
The DNA here is from genome assembly GCA_946902985.2 of Meconema thalassinum. Lineage (NCBI taxonomy): Eukaryota > Metazoa > Arthropoda > Insecta > Orthoptera > Tettigoniidae > Meconema > Meconema thalassinum. The sequence goes on along the minus strand of OX336388.2, from coordinate 1,499,114,504 downwards.
GAAGAAGAAGAAGAAGAAGAAGAAGTACTAATACCTTTAATATGTCAATTAGTCCATTTTTAGTCAATTGAATCATAGACATTTTTGAAGTCCACAAAAATAAGTAAAAATAAGAAAGGAGTTAGTATATCAAAGGAACTCTCTGTTTATCGCTAGTATTTAGACCGACCTTGCTGTATGGAGGCGAGATCTTGGTAGACTCAGGATATTTCGTACATAAGCTATAGGTAAATGATACGAGGGTAGCACGAATGATTGAGATGGCAGCAATGGCAAGAGGAGAGTCGTAATGAAGAGACAAAGGGTAAGTTAGAAATGAACACACTAGATGAAGCAGTTTGTACAAGCCGACTCACATGGTGTGGTCATGTGTTGATGATGGGGGAAGGAGAGATTGCCTAATTTAATGACTTCGGCTGTAGAGGGTAATAGAAGCTGAGGTAGACCTAGGAGGTCAGTGTTTAACGATTTCAAAGTCTTAGGTGTAAAAGCAGAGGAGGCCGTAGTGGTAACTGCTCATAGGGGATCATGAGGCGACTTGCTCGCCAACAAAGGCTTGCACACCAGACTAGACACTGAAAGGCATAACAGTCTCAAATGAATATGTATGTAATGCATAATAAGGCAACATACCATGCATGTTTAATAATGCCATGCCATACAAGTGGATAAGAAAATGTAAGTCAGACTTCAGATGCTTGTTTGGCTTTCGTTCAGTTGAATATTTTAAATGTTTTATTCAATTACAGAATAACATTCCGACTATCACAGTATTTTTCATGCGACAGACACAGCACATTGTGCCTTGCCGCTATTCCAATTTTTATTAGGGTACAAGCCGAGTATGGAGTGTGCATCTCTGCTAATACGCATGTTGTATTAGAATTCACATTAACATGTGGGTGTTAAGATATGCTCACTACATATGAATGCAATCACATTTTTGCCACATTCAGCTGATTACCTAGATGTTAGGCACCTTAAAACAACAATCATTATTATGTTGCCATATTCAACACACGATTCATTCATTCCTTAACAACATTAAATGAATCTTCATAGTTGTACAGTAATAGGCAACAGATCACCAAAGCATGGATCATTATGAGTTAAACTGTACATTCAAAATACAATGTAGATTTTCACTAATGTGGATGCACCTGTGTATGTTGTGGGGTGCACATCTCATAATCCAATTAACAGCTAATTTTCTGAATTCAATTGATGCTATTGTAATATGTACATAGACTCAAACTGATCGCAAATTAGTATTGGACGAATTTAACGGAAATACAGATCACAATTATTTGCAATGATTAGATAAACATTTTGAATTTATCACAAAGTAATGGTTATAGGCTAAAATAATAACAGCATCAAAAATAAGAATAAATCATGAAATATTACACTAGTTTATAGTAATAGGCTGAGAGATAATCTCAGACCTAAGAACATTCTATACGAGAATTCTTTGAAAAAGAGCTGCACTGTGTATTCTGGAAGCGTAGAATTTAAGTAAAACGTTTAGCACGTACCTTCCACAAGCCTGCTCAGCAGCTGCTTTCATCCACAGAAATTTCCTGCCAAGCTCTCGACACCAAGCATACAAGCCCTGGATGGCCTCGGGTTCATTCAATTTGCACAATGCCCAACAAGTGTACATCACCGCTCGTTCGAACTCTGTGCCCTACAAAACAAACAATATTAAGAATAAAAGCTTTATAAAAACATCTCAAATTACGAAAGTTACTCTTGATATTGGTGATCTAATAATAATGTTATTGTTATTACGGCCCTTTTAACTGCTAAGGTTTTTGGAGGCGCAGGGGTTCCGAAATTTCGCCCGGAAGGGGCTTATTAACGTGCCGGTAAATCTACTAACGTGGTTCCCTCACATTTGAGCACCCTCAAATGACAACTGGCTGTGCCAGGATTCGATCCTGCAACCTTGGGTATAGCAGGTGCGAGCGTTACCGCTGAGCCACGCAGCCAGTCAAGTATTGGTGATTTGAGAGTTGTTCCACATACAAATTGTTTATACCTCAGAACAGTGGTTGTCAGAGCAGCCTGTAGACATTACACAATTTAGATAAGTTTCCATATCCGATCTTTCAACTCTTTATTAATAGACAAACACTGTTTCTGTAAGTTGCAGTTCTAGTGTTTTACCATTGTCTCAGCAGAGTACTCGTAGGTCATTTCTGCATATATAGTTTACAATTCTACAGTAGTGTATGGCTTATTGCTAAGTTCATAGATTAGTTGGTGGAGGGAGACTGTTTGTTTATGGGATTGTCATTTCTCAATCTTGCAACATTGTAGACATTTAAAAAATAAAAGGTTTTTCTTTTTTTGCTTAATGCTTTAGTATTTATCAGTAATAGTCGCAACACTTTGTAAGTTTTTGGTTTCGGAGGGCAGAGACCATTTGTGGGTGTCATTGTGGGTTTGGTAGTTTTGTAGAGCTATTTTGTCTTGTGTATTTAATTCTGATGATGCTCGCTTGATGACCGAAACATGTCATCCTATAGTGTTTTCCCTCTTCTGCAGTCCAGGAAAAATTTTAATCACATGTTACTTTTACAGGTTATTTTTTCACATGTCTCAGTAATTGGGATTATATTGTGTTGACGAATAGAAATGTTGCAATATTAATTCACGAATAAAGCCATCGGTAACGATTAAAAAAAAGTACTCTTTCTTTGTTATTCCAAATGCAGAAGAAAGAAACATTGCACAAGTCGAAGCATATTTCTAGGCTTTAGCATTCATCATCATCGGCTTCAACTCGAATCCGAGTATAAATCATCTTCCTTCAGTCCAGTTTGTGAATGTGTTTACGGTGACTAAAGAGTCCAATCCTGGCATGGAACAAGCGTACACACAAGTCACATAGCATTGCTGGAGGAGGATGTGGTTGGGCTGCTCGAAGTTTCCTAGCTTGACGCTTGGCCTCTTCATGTGTGCGTCGATCCATTTCAAACGTCTTTACAGTATCCGAGATGGTACGGCGCCAAGTTGAGCGGTCTTCAGCCAGCATGTCCCTGGTTTGTGAATCAAGACCTGTCAATTTCAGGGTCTGCTTAAATTGGTCCTTGTAGCGCCTCTTAGGATCACCATGAGGTCTGGTGCCATAGCATAACTCATCATATAGCATTTGACGAGGTAATCTCACATCAACCATCCGATGGACATGACCAATGCACAACAAGCAGCACATTCAAGTCTTCAGAAAGAAAGCTCTGCCTGTTTTCTGCTACACTTTGGTACTGCAAATACACTGACTGGCACGAAAAACACATCATTAAATGGCGTGTAATTATTGTGTAATTATCTATTTAATCAATGTGAAGCACTTCAACCTATTCTTTTAGAGGGGTATATTACTGGTGGTGCTTTGCGAGCAAACAATGAAGTGTCGATTGTTGATTGCACTAGCCTCAATTGTTTTTTCCCGCGCAACCTGGAAAACACATCACTGGATGTGAGCCAATAATGTGTTCCCACTCTTATAGTGCCTATTGTTGTACCTTGGGTTGTTCCCTTTTCAATCACATGTGTTTGTAGGATCTTTCTGTGATTGTCGTAATTAGCCTTCTGGAGCAAGCATGCCGTTAAGCCCTGAACAAGCGGCAAAAGCTGTTGCTTTGGTGGAAGAGGGTCGCAGCATGCATTACGTTGCAGAAGTGTTGAGGACTACACCTTCCACGATTTCCAGAACCATACGAAGGTACAGTGAAACTGGAGACTTTGCAAAGAGACCAGGAACAGGCCCCAGAAGAGCAACATCGGAGAGAGATGACCGCTTCTTAGAACTTCAAGTTCTCCATGACCATCACACCACCTCCATTGAAGCATGAAATCGACTCCACCAAGTTGGAGGTGTCGATGTTAGTGAGAGAACTGTCCGAAGAAGTTTAGAAGAAGCCAATCTTCAATCCAGAAGGCCTGCTACAGGCCCAGAACCCACCAGAGAACATCACACAGCTCGACTGCGTTACGCAAGGGAACATCATGGCTGGACAGAACAACAATGGGAACAAGTGTTGTTCACCGATGAGTCGTGATTTGACCTCTGATCACCTGACGGAAGAGAGTGTCTGGAGAAGGCCAGGGGAAAGGTATTCCCCTTGCACATTCTGCATTTCAGGGTGATGGTGTAGGCAATCAGTATGGCTCCAAAGATGAATTTGGTCTTCGTAGAGAATGGGAGAATGTGGAGGAAATCCTTCTGGAGCATGTTGTGCCTTTCGCTTCATTTACTGGTGATGATTTCACACCAATGCAAGACAAAGCACGCCCAAATGTTGCGAGAGTTGTGTGAGAGTTCTTGGATGAAGCAGGGATTCATGCTATGGCTTGGCCTGCTCGAAGCCCTGATTTGAATCCTATTGAGCACGTTTGGGACCGGCTGGGGAGAAGAGCCCATCAGCGCTATCCAGAGACCCTTCAAGACCTACGGAAAGCCCCCCTGGAAGATTGGGAGATGATTCCTCAACAGAACATTACAGCATTAATCAGGAGTATCCCTGAAAGGTTGAATGCCGTCATTGGTGCAAGAGGTGGCAATACACACTTTAGAAGATGCTCGGTCAGCGTATATACAAAAAGACAAAACACAAAAATAAAAAGATAGGAAGAAAAAGTTCATCCACTGGAAAAAAGAAAACTTAATACAAAAGTGACAACTACGGATAGATGCATAACTTCGATCGCATACATTCAATTAAAAAAAACCAATTAACCATTCATTCATCCACATATTTAAGCAATCTATCAATCAAGCAATCAAATACGATTAGAAATGAACACAATATGATTTACAATATTTTACAGCCCAGATTTGATGTTTCTCATAACAGTTGACAGAGAGTTAAAGTGAATTGTATGTTGACTGCATGACTGACATGAATTTTTGTGCATATTAATTCTCGATCTGACCCCATCAAACGTGTAATTCTGTCTGGTGAATCTCTAAGGGATGTGAAAACCCAAGTTGGCTAGCAATTGATTACAATGAATTCTGCCATTCACTAGCTTCCAAAGGAATGTCACGTCAACCAGTGTATGTTGACTGTTCAGTGGTGGAAGACCGTTAACGTTGCAATAATTCTCATACTCAGCTCTACGGTACGGTAGTCCATTCCTAAAAATTGTCCCATTATAATAGTGATCGTAACTAATAGATGTAATTTTTTTCCAGGAATGTTATTTACTTATTATTCATATATTATATGCATTGTACCTCACCCAGTCATTGGAAAAATTCGTGTTGACCGACTGAAGAGTTACAACTGACAGTTTTCAGGCAACACTGAAAGAATGGCTTCAAAACTTTACATTACAAGAGTAGATAACTCGATGCTTCAGCGACCACGAATTATAGACAAGAGTACATAGGTACTGTTGTTTTACAACCAAGAGTAATCATCAAGAGGAGGTATCGCGATGTTTCAGCAAGCATGAGTTATCGGCTAGAGTGTAGGTTTCATGATTTTTCAGCGAGCATGATTAATCGGCAAGAGTAGATATTGTATTTACTCGGCTATAGGACCCCCTCGCCTATAGTACCCCCACCCCCATTAATTTTCGAGAGCCATAATACAAAATTCTTGGAAATCGCTTATAGTACCCCTCCTTAATTATTGAGAGTCAAAATACAACATTCTAGGAAATTGACGAATTCTTAAAAAAATTTATAATTACAACTGAAATTCATTCTCTTTTATGACAAAAATATTTTTCTTGTTATGGTATATTAGTTTGTTATTCAGACGATATGACCGCTATTTTGCTTACATGTACCGCGTACGCGATTGGGCAAGATATCGAATTGTGTAGCCAATAGGCTTCACCCGATATCAATAGAAGATGCCACACTATTGGCCTAGAAGAAGCGCCATCCGCCAATGAAAATTATGATTTCATATCTTGCCTGCATTCTTCTGTTTAGAATTCTTTATATTGCGATTCGATTGTGTTCACGACTGTCTTCTTAGTTTTATTTTAAACACATTTCATTTGTTGCAAAAACTGTCAGCATTTGTGTGACACGTTATTGGTATAATCTTTCAGCATCATCAGTCATTCACTAATTGATGCATTCTCCCTCCCTGTGTTCAAATAAAAATAAAGTTTGTATTTCCATGTCTGATACTTTGTCCATTCCAATCTACTTCTTTTTTTGCTTAGCAAGGGATAGTAGTGAAAGTCTTTGGGGGATAGCCGGGGAATAGTGGTGGATAAGTAAGGTTATGGCAGTCTCATAATGGGCTGATTAAAGATGTAAACTTCGTTTATTTTGATTAAATATATCGTACTATGTAGCATCAAAATAAAATGGTTTATTTTTACCATCTCCCTTTCCCAAAATAATGGATTTTTGCGAAGTTCGCATCTATAGTACACCCTCCCCCCCCCCCTCAATTTCGGAACTCAAAACATAGAAAAAAAGGGGTTCCTATAGACGAGTAAATACGGTAATTATCACGATGCACCAGCGACTGGAAATCCTCAGTGAAAGGAAGAACCATGCTATAGTCATGTGTTTGATGAAGGAAAGAAAATTTTGTGGATTAATGAAATGAGAAAAAAATTCAAAAACATTAGCAATATTTCCCCAATAGGATGATATTTTGCATTGTTGTCCAATTTTGTATTATTCTGTGATTTGAAATTACATTTGAAGCACCCATCAGTTGCGTAGGCCAATTTATTACAGTAAATAACCTGGAAGTAATAATAGTTTCGAATCAACAAAAGCTGTCACGTGGAAATCAGTATAATATTATACTGATATGTGTCTTACCTGAATATTATTAGCATCAACAAGATCCTGTAGGAGACAATGCCCATGCCTGACAGCAGCAGTAGCTAGTCCAGCATGCAAGGCAACCACCATTACAGCCAAGCGGATACGCGTCAGCCACTCTGCACAGGTACTCTTGTTGGTATGGAAAAACATTCTAACAGGCTGCAAATTTAAAAAAATCACACTGAAAAGACAATTCAAATAACCATTCACAACAAGTGAACCAAATTGCTTGATTTTCATTGTTTATTAGGATTTCCAAATAACCTGCCAAGTCACTCGAACACATTCACACAATCGTGACACGACAGATGAGGGAAACTCAATCAGAATTGCACTGTACCATATTTACCCGCACATCACACAACATCACATGCGAAAACTGAAAGATTTGAGAAATTTGTGTCTGGTTTCAGGGTTGTAAGCTGAATTTACAGACTTATTATCATAGGGATGAAAGGATACAGTATTCCTATTTTGTCTCTGTACAGGGCTTGCAAAAAGTTTAGGGACAGGTCTAAATTTTGTTTGATGCATATTTGCCCCTAAGGAAACAGCATTTCAGTCATTGTTTTACATGATGTTATTAGACATCTATATGAGGGTTTTAATTTAAAATTTTGCTGCTCTAGCTCTAATACTTTCGGAGATGGAATGTTTTACCTCTTTTTAACAGGGTTAAATTCTTATTTTTCTTTTTCTCGAACACTGCTAGTCCTACAGCTATGAAATTTTTACTGCAGTTTTACTACAACATATCTATCATAAAAATAAAAACACAACCTGGGAAAAAAAAATGACTACTCATTTGGTCGCCTCACAATCAAACTTTCTTCCCCGGTAATGTTGGCGGAAAAATTGGTCAATTTCGTTCCGTGATAACTTCCGATTGGCAACACTTCGAGAAAGCGCCCACAGCCGATCCATCATAAACAAGACATGGAGAAAACAACTGTGCAGTCAGAATAGTTTAAAAAAGGTTAAAAATTCAACCTCTAAAGTATTAGAGCTAGAGCAGCAAAATTTTGAATGAAGACCCCTCATATAGATGTCTAATAACATCATGTAAATAATGACTGAAATACTGACACTTTATGGACAAATGTGCATCAAACGAAATTTCGACCTGTCCCTAAACTTTCTGCAAGCACTGTAGGAATTAATATATCCACCGGCTTATCCATTAATTCTCACTCCCCGTAACAGACTGTGCTCCCAGATTAAGAATATACGATCACACAGATGCATCGTTGGAGTTGCAAACTAAAACTATTCTTGAAGCAAAAATGTTCCTTCATAAGGAAAATAATTATTTCTATTGCAAAAAAAAAAAAATTAAAATGTTTATATTTAAACTACAAAGGGGTATTACATAGAAGCAAGAATGGTTTTCTAAAAGTGGTGTGTGTGGTTTTATTATTTTACAAAACCACCCTATAACATTCAAAATACTCCCCAGGGTGTCGTGCAATGACCTTTTTTCAAATTCCAGTAAGAAAATCCACCAAGTTCCCATATATCTTAGAACCCTGTAAGACTAGAGTTCGCATACCGAATGGCTGAAAAATGAATCTTAAAGCGCGAATCAAGATTTTCTGGCGTAAGTGTAACTGCATTTTTGGAGACACTTCGGCAGCTCACGGGTGATGGTGAGATTTAGGCCTAATCCGTAGCATAAGCAAGCGCGCGCGGGCGAGTGAACTCTCTTGCAAACGGGATGAGATGCTACGAACACAAATAAAATACCGTTTACCTGAGGAGAGTTGATATAAATGACTGTTTTACTGAGGAGGGTTGAGAGAGTCGAGAATAGGAGTGTTACATAATAAATGTTTACGGGAAGTGACTGAATTGTATGGTACAGTAACCGTATAGAGCTTCCACGAGTTAAAATGGCACCGAAGCTTATGCATAGCGAACTACCGGTCCGCGAATCTCCATTTGATTTTCATTGGCAGTGAATCGTTCGTTCGTGATTATCTTCTTTATTGTTTCAGATTGTGGTTTTGTTTTTAGGCGTTCAACTTATGAAATAAGAACTAGAGGGTTGGCCTTTCATGAATATTCCAAAGACAAGTGTCTCCTAAATGAGTAATTAGTAAAACTTCGCATCAGAGACAACCATAACAAACAGCTTGCCTACAAAGTGTGCGATTTGCACATTTCAAACGGCAGTGGTCTAACATATCTTCGACTACAATAAGTAAGTAGGTGCAAATTAAATATGTTATATGTGAGAATATTATTATATTTTGCTATCCGGTTGTTATATTAGTATAGTATGCATTAACGTGACCCGTTTAAAAGCTAAATTGTGACGGATGCTACGAGTTATAGGCTATTCGCCGTACCGGTAGGCCTAATATTTACTAACAACGCATCGTTTCTTCTTTAATATTTATTTTATCATTATACTTATAACAGCCTATCTATTAACACTTATTTAACCAATAATCATTTTATAATTCTATACATATTCCAGGTATTGGAAGAAAGCGATATTTGATAGCATATGCGGTTCCACCTTAAAATCCAACCGTGCCCAGTTTTCAGCACCTATGGAAAATATTACCGTAAGTTAATAAACGCGACAATTCTTTTGGAAATGCTCATTTACATCTTCACCGTAGTCCACATAAAGTAATATATGGTAATCACTGAAAGGGTAGGGGGGAGAGTTATGACCTCGTTTCACAAACAAACGAACGTCATTTTGCATGAATTATAGAACCCGAATCCTAATGGAGCTATGGATTGTCTGCATTTAGAAATATGTTAGTCAATAATTTAAAACAAGATGCCAGAAAACTAAATTCAAAAAGCTTCATGCTTACTACGGTGTAAAGTTGCTCCTGAAAAATAAATACACCTCGCCAAGATTATACGACGTGCATACAGTTAAATACAATCATCCAATTGGAGAAACATTTTCTTTGTCACGATCTTTTAAGCAATTCAAACATAAACTGCTGAAATTTACGGGAAAATGTGCAACATTTAGAGACTACGAGTGTTGTATGTGGCACAATGTTAGCTGACATTTCGCATCATTAATACATAACAGACCCGGCCAGTGGCTGGAAACTGTGCAAGATGATGATGATAAATACATAAGGAATGAACACATGCAGAGCTTTCTCATTGCACACAGCTGAAGATCATATCATTCTTGGTGCATTTTACGTTCTCTTAACAACAATAAGTTGCTTAGTTACATGCAAGGAAAATTGTAGTACACAGTTCCCATTGCTTCCATTACCTGACTACTAAACCAGAAAATGGTAATGCATAACCAAACGTGGGTGGTGCGTCCTATGGCAAATGAATGATCGAAAGAAAATGTAAGCTCTACAGGAGCCCGGAACAAGGCGATACAATTTTCTACACTACTGAAAATAGGCAAAATACCCTTTGTATGAATAATAATTTTGGGGGTCATGTAGTAATAGATGTTACCCATCCACTATCCCCTTTTAGATCACGACTTTTATAGTAAAATGGAGGTGTGTCCGCTATTAAACGCGTAAATTATGGGACAAATACAGTATTGCTAACCCCGTGCATTTGGTACTGACAGCCTTCCTGTCACTTTGACCCGCTTTTCCTCTCCGCAACTCACGGTCGCCACATAACAAGACCCTACGTCCAACCACCACACGGCAAGAATTCTGAGCATGCTTCTCACCTACACCCTGTATTTCGAAGCAAACAATGTGAAGGATATGTCGGGAGCTTGGAACAGCTGAGCTGTGTTGCTAAGTTTTTAGGGGTGTTTTAAATCAACTGATTCAAATAATACACAGCGCTACACTTCAGACATTATTTCTGTACAATTATACGTAATATAATTTAAAAACGATCCTGAGTCAACGCCGAGGACATTCAAACAGAGAAATACAATACTTTTAGATGAATAAATAAATTACACACCGAAGCTATGATACCTTTATCATCGGTATTCAATTCAATAAATATGACAAAGAGGACAAACACTCTACAGCTAATGAATATAAAAACACTCACCATGCAATGATTATCCTTTAACATGAAACAAGAGTCTGAGTGGAGGTCGTTCACAGCTTACTACAGTAGTTGACATAACACCATGCACACTCACTGAATCGCAACTCTCTATGGTTAATATTAGCTTTCGTGATAATACAAAAGTAAAGTTAAGGCAAAGACATATTTAGCACCGAGCACTCAAACAAGCCCCCCTGTGGCGATATTATTGCTGTGGTTTTATATTGTCGAGTTGTAGGCTATTGAATGACAGACGGTATTTTGAACACTATGACGGGGAACAATGGCCTGTGCTCTATTATCGATTGACGCAAGCGAACTGACACCAATAAATAAATTATCCTCAGTCACTTGGCAAGGGTTTCTTTGACACCCTCCATAGCTTCACTGTCCCTATCATCATCACCACCATCATTGTCTTCGTCAGAGCTTGATGAATTGCCAAGGTTGATAATCAATTCATCCACCGCGATATCCAGACCGCCTTCAGTATTTCTTTCTGTACATGCTGTACGGGATGTGTCCAGTCCTCGGGTCGAACTTCGGCGAAGTAAAAGTAACGAAACAATGACAATGCAAGGAAATCCGACACAGACAGTGGTTAACAAGCGAATGAAACAAAGTCTGCCCATACGAGAAGAATTCTGTCACTTGCGTGGTGTATTTTGTAGCCACATTTTGGTGACGGGTGTTTGATAGTAAAATGTCGAGAGCTGCGAGATATTGTTTGTAGTTTTTGAAATTTATGCATGTGTGACGCATTTGCATTGAGTGTTTGCACGGACTTTAAAACAATTTGGCATGTGCATCTCCCCTGCGAAAGACACCATGGAAAGGCTAAAAACAGTAAAATTCCACACGCGACACGCCGCGAATACTTTTTAATTTACATTTATTTTATCAAAGTAGATAATATAAAGTAAAATAATGCAAAACGAAATTAAATAAGTCACTTTGACAAATACAAGATTGTCACTAGGAACTTCAGTTATACACAGCACAAAATTAAGTTATTTTGACAGTACTCTTTTTTTTTTTTTTCCAATTCCTGGAGATCTTTCGTGGCTTTTCTTTTGACTGCCACCTTAGCCGTCGCTTCACACCTGTTTCGCTTCCTTGAACATGGCGTAGAAGTTTCGTGCAGTATGGACTCTTGCTCATGGTTATCTTCTCTACTCCACCAGCTGCCATCAGAGCGTCCTGAACAGTATGCATACCAATCAGACTTGCTTCTTTGTGATTGACGATCATGCACTCCTTGTTCAGGGAGAAACCTCTGTCTAGAGCTGCATTGTTGTGATACAAAATCAGTATCATTATAACGAAGCTTCTGAGATCGTTTTTGACAGGAACTGAGGAAGGTGCTGAAGCCACTAATTCAGACCACAGCACGTCGGGTCGTGGCTCTTTTCCGTCGAACTGCTTCAAACACGCAGTGACGGAGGGCAGTCTCAGAAGTGCTTGAAGTGCTGCTCTTGATGCGGTCAGCCATTGCGCCAGAAAGCAAATTCTTCTGATTACAAAGAATTTCCAGGGCAATGACGATCCTAACTTCTTCCAACTTAGGAGTCTCAGCGACCCCTATAGTGTCTAGGCAGGAAATAGCACGGGTCTCTTGTGAGCAAGAGTTGACCTCTCTTTGATTTTTTCAGCCATAGGATACGAATGTACAATTTTCGGCAGTTGGTGCGAAATTGCAGCACATTCGCGTCTGGAATTTTCTGAGATCTTGAGCTGTTAGCATCTTTAAGGGCTGCTCTTGTCGAGAAACCCAGGTCTCCTCTGTGAATAAAACAATGCGGACTAATTCCTGTGTGTCATTGTCAGCAACGAGCGCGGCGCACGTACCCCCATGCGGAGAGGGTACGGCTGGCGGTCGGCCAGGCAAAGCATGCATTCGACGTTGGCTGGGTTCTCATCCCGCTTAGCTCTCTATCGGTGGTGCAAATTGCGGGTGGCAGCGCGGTCTGCAGGCAAAATAGAAGACTGAGAGGGAGGACTCTACCGAGCGTTCGGGGGCTAAGAAGTCAGGCATTATGAGACTTTTCAAGATTTCCCGTATCAAGTGTGAATTTCCCGTATAATTCCCGTATTTTTTCCGGGTCACTAAAATCCCCTTATTTCCGGTATCGCTCGACACCCTGCTCCCCATTACACCTAATATATTTGTCCAATCTGTGATTCCATTGTTGGAAACACTTTTCAAACTCATCTATTGTGATGGCTGACAGAGTCTCCCTCGATTTTTCTTCACCTCTTCTACATCGGCAAATCATTGTCCTTTCATATCTCTCTTCATTCGTGGAAACAGAAGAAGTAACACAGAACAAGGTTAGATGAGTAAGGGGGATATGGCAAAAGAAGCAGGCTGTTTCTTGCCAAACTGAGATGGCTGGGCAAACAGGTGCATTTTCATGGTGGAAAAACCAGCCCCCAGTCTGCCAAAAATAAGAGCTTTTCTGTCGTACTGGTACACAATCTTCTCAGAACCCCTAGATAAAAAGCTTGATTGATAGTTGGCCATCACAAAACCAAGGCGACGCCACTGGGTGTACGAAACTTGGAGAGAGTTGCTCTATGCTCGCTTTAAGAGTGAAAAGTTCATACCACAAAACCTCCGCCTACCAGAGCTTTACTCCATTGCCTTTTTCAACTTTCTTTTTTGATGCATACCCCATGGTATATGAATGTGTTATCTAGCCACTAAATTATATTTAGCAAAAAAATTAGCATGGAAGCATTGAATGCCGGCCACTACACAACAAATGAGTAACACTGTAATTAGCATGTTCGTTTAGCTCTGTGTGCTTGAGTGTGGTGGAATTTTGTCTGATGAACATTGTTACTGTTATGGCTGTATTAGAGTGTGTATTTGTAATTCAGGTGAGGATTGGAAAGGAGGCGGCCATGGCCTCAAGTTAGGAACCATACCAGCATTTCCTTGGAGTAGAAATGGGAGAAACCACAGAAAACCAATTCCAGGATGGCCGAGGTGGAAATCGAGCCCAACTCTTCTCAGTTTTCCCAGTCAAATGTAATTGAATTCCAGTTTGAGGTACTGGAATGGTATCATTGACATGTAAGTCACATAAGTGGGGTCAATTTTGAAGGGTTGGTACTGTGCTCTTATATGTATATGAGCTTGGAAATATTCATCTCTTCAAAAGTTTTCTAAACTGTCCCATGATAAAATATAGCGACTCTGGAAACAAGCCACAGAACAGGTTTGTACCTCGCCGAGTTAGCCAGTTAATCGAGCCGACCAATGAGAAAATTAGCAGTCACGTGGGAGACTTGGCACTAGACTGCACTGTTCTTAGCAGAAAGGAACTATGTTGCACTGAGATAATCGAGGACTCCCGAGGCGAGCAGATTCCCACACGCGCTGCAAGTGTGTCTCGAGCATGTTAGGGGAAGACTCGAGCAATACGCGTGTCGCACAGCCAATGAGAAGCGACCTTACTTAGATAAGAGAAAACAATGTAATGAGCATAGCTAATTATTAGCATGATTTAAACACATCGTAATATCATGGAAGATATTAAATAATAAATAATAACTATTTATTAACATTGCGGCTAATTATATGTTTAATTAAGGATTATTACTATCATCGATAAGCCGGCCCCGTGGTGTTGGGGTAGCGCGCCTGCCTCTCACCCGGAGGCCCCGGGTTCGATCCCCGGCTCCGTCAGGGATTTTAAAACTGACGTGAGGGTTGGAACGGGGTGCACTCAGCCTCGTGAGGACAATTGAGTAGCTGTCTGACAGTGAGACAGCGCCCCGATCACGAATACCAAGATTAACGGCCGAGGGGACCCGACACGCTGATCACGTGTCACCCCAGTATCTGCAGGCCAAATGGCTGGGCAGCGGTCGCTTGGTCGGCCTTAGCCCGTCATGGGCTGGATAGTGCCAGGGGTTGTTGGACTATCATCGATAATGAGCAACTAATCAGATCCATGTTCTGAAAAGGACACTTACTTGAAAATTGACGAGGGGGATGAGAGAGAAGAATCAAGGCTCTTAATACTTACAACTTCATGAGAGAAGGACGTCTCAACGAAATACTCAACAATATAACAAAGCTGATAGAGATTACGATATTTCTGAAGAAGATATTAACGAACGAAGGCACTTAGTTTGTGCAAATATATATCAAGTCGACATACAACGATATTAAAAGTTTATTGAAATTACTCTACATTTTTAACCATGTCGAAATTACTGAAGTTGAGGGAGGAATATACGACTGAATCTACAGGAGTTATAATGACCAACTAAGATGTGAATGGGAACAGAACTATGACGACAACGAGAGTATTCGAAATGACATAACATCAATCTCGAGGGGGAGATTAAGATCTAGTCTCTCCCATGTAAAATATTCTACATCTACAATGTCATTTCACCAATAAAATGACGAATACATATATCAGAACTTTGGCGAAAGAAGACAGAAGAATTCACAAACGAGGGCGGCTAGGGTTGATCCCAGTGCCATCAAGCGAGAAAGGGTATCCTATCTCACACAAGAAGATTCACCATCAGAAAGGACGGCCACACGAAGATGATGGAGTTCGAATCCCGTACTTGACCGCATGGGGACTTCTGTAGGAGACCGTAGAAGCCCACATGACATCATGCAGCCTCGCGCTATTAGAAACAATCCGTTTCTGATGGATAGCGAAGAAAGCCCACTTCTAGTCATCTATAACGCAACACAAGGTAGTCTAAGGACCAACGATATATTCCATCTTGTAGAGTATTGTAGAAACTTTTGAGAATATCCAACAACTGTTTATTAATGCCATTTTTCTACGTTTACATAATATCGTTATAGTTTTTGATGTTGTATTTTCATAACTACGTCATGCGGATGTTTATTCACGATTTTCGTCGATTTGGACTATTTAGAATTTTTATTTGAATTTTTGGAATTTTGCGACTTTTGAAATTTGAATGAGGAGATTTTACAGTTTAATTCAGAATATTTTTATGGTCAAGTTTAAATGTGTTTAGATCACATTTTGTCAGTTTTTGAATTGTAAGATATCGTTCTTTGACAACGATGATAATAATGGAAATTTATTCCAAGAATGTTATACAGAGGTATATTTTAGAGAATGCGATTCTTAAAGATCTTATGTAGAGATCCATGTAAAGTCACGATCTGATAACTTATAGACAGATTTGGTTATAAATATTTGGTGACTAACAAACGTCGAGTATAAAAGTTTATGAGAAATATATTAAAGAAAGAATTTGTAAAAGAATATAATGTGAAGTTAGTAAATACGAACTACAGCGTATTGTTGAAGTAATAAGATTTTGAAGAAAGAATTTAAAGGAAATATCACAGCTAATAGGAAGCTTTATGGAAATGAGAGTGATATATAAAAGAAATAATATTGTTATTAGAAGACTAGTATTTTATCGTATTACCTGTTAAATTAATTCATCGATAGAACCAGTATTTTTATTACATATTTTTATTAAGGATGTTGAGACTACAAAAAGAATTTGTTAACGAGAAGTTAGTTCAGAATAATATGTTTTTGGAAGAAACTGCGAAGCATCTCTAAGAGAGAGATTTATTTATTCCCGTAGCAGACATTTGTTGTATGACAATGAGCATTGTGAAGCCATTGGTCAATTGTTGAAGGAATGTCTGTAGTGACAGACTTGCGCATATTTTGATGTTGAAATAAGATGTTTTATGAAGAAGCAGTATTGTTGGTGTTTATTAATATTGGAAGTTATTGCAATAGTCTCATAGAGTTGAAACTCCTTGAAAGCATTAGGACAGTGGATCCTAGATGAAGTTGAATCCGAAAGAAATTATAGGATCAATGTATCTTTGTTGAAACTGAGAGTAAACTGAGCTCTATTTAAATGGTTCTTAATCAGATATTGAATTTACGGTAATTATTCAATGAATTGGAAGATTATAGTTTTATTAAGTATTTTTATTTTGATGACAGACCAGTTGTAGGAGGTCTATGAACTATGTTTTTACTTAATTGTATGGATTATAGAATTCCGAATTGTAACAGTTTCACGAATAAGACATAGTATGGTGAATGATAATATTCTAAAATCCGTTGAAGGATTTATATAGGATTTATAAAGGTAAACCTGCTGCCAGAAGAGGTACACCATCATTGTTTGGAACAGGATTTGCAGTACACAAATCAGTCATGGATAACATTAATGACTTTAATTCCATATCAGAAAGGATCTCCACACTCTCCTTCAAATCAGGTAATAAAGGTTACACGATTATCAATGCACATGCACCTACAAATGAGCATAATAGAAAGAAACCACAAGAAGTTGAAGACTTCTGGAAAGACATGGAAGAAGTAACCAACAACATACCAGAAAGGCATGTCAAAATTTTAATGGGAGACTTTAACGCGCAATTAGGTGAGACTTTAACGCGCAATTAGGTAAGGAGAGAAAATACAGACAAATCACAGGCCCTCATTCAGCACACTATCGCACAAACAAAAATGGGGAACACCTCATAAAATATTGTCAAAATTTTAACCTCAAAATTATGTCGACACAATTTCAAAAGCCAAGACGAAAACTTACAACATGGAAAGCACCCAACACCGTATGGGGAGAATTCCAGATTGATCATGTGGCCATTTCTAACAAAAATACACAGGAAATTTTAAATGTCAGAACGCGTAAAGGGTTCTTCGAGTCTGACCATTATTTGTTACAAGTCAAGATTAGACCAATCCCAAGACAGAAAAAGACAACAAAAAACAAAATAGTGAAGCCTGATCCAGAATATTTGAAGAAAAACAGGGACAAAATCATTGAAGAAATTAATAGGCATCCAACAGACAGATCTTGCGACCACAGTTCAAAAGGCAATGCGTTGGGCGCAACCTCCTAGAAAAAGAAAACATAAGTGGTGGAACGTAATTTGTGATCAAGCCACTGAGAGAAGAACACAGGCATGGATGAAGTTCAGCAGTAACAGAACATCCGAAACATGGAAGGAATTTCACGAAGTTCAAAAACAATCATCAAAGGAAATCAGAAGAGAAAACGAGCGTACGACAACAACAGGCTAAAAGAAATTGAAGAAGATTTTAAGAGAAATAACACAAGAAATTTTTACAGAACATTCAAAGAAAATATTAAGGGTTATCAGCCTCCTAGCCTCTGCTTTCGAAGAACAGATGGGTCCCTGGAAACGAACACGAAAGAAAACTACAATTCTCAAACAATACTTTAATAATCTTCTCAACTGTACAGAACCCACAGAGAAATTGACCTTCCAAAAAACCACATCCAATCCCAATTCTACTCCACCTACAATAGAGGAGATAGAGGAGATCATACAACAAATGAAAAATAACAGAGCGGCAGGAGAAGATGGCATTATTGCTGAAGTAAGGAAGCTTCAAGATAAAACCATCACCAAAACAATTCATAAGATCATCACAGAATTTGGATCACAGAGAAAATGCCAGAGGAATGGAAATGTGCATTGATCCACCCATTACATAAAAAGGATGATAAGTCAGATCCAAATAATTACAGAGGGATTTCTCTAGTGCCAGTCGCTTACAAAATATTCTCTAAAGTGTTATTGAACAGACTAGAACCACAAGCAGATCCACAAATAGGAGAATACCAGGCAGACCTCAGAAAAGGGAGATCATGCATCGAACAGATCTGGAACTTGAGAACACTACTGAAAGTCAGACAGACAAAAAACACTGTAGTTACCTTTGTGGACTTTAAAAAAGAAAACGACAGCATTGATAGACAAACGCTCTTTGCAGTACTGGAAGAATATGGCATTGACAAAAAACCAGGGCACTTATACAACTAACGCTCACGGACACCACCTCTAAAGTTAAGTTCATGGGTGAAATTTTAGAACCCCTTTCATATACACACAGGTGTCAAACAAGGAGACGGCCTCTCACCAATCTTGTTCAACATGGTCGTAGACAAAATTGTTAAGCAGTGGGAGGAACAAGTTAAAGGAATACAGCTAGGAAGACCCGTGAAACAAAAACAATCATAAAATGTCTGGCATTTGCAGATGACGTAGCCTTACTCAGCAATAACACACAGGAGGCAAAGGAAGCACTGGAACGATTACATGAAATAGCTGCTAAAAAAAAGGTTTACAGATATCTTATGAGAAGACCCAATACATGGAACGACACACCAACAATGTACAAACCATGCATACCATATATGGATCCATACAAAGAGTTGAAAAATTTAAGTACTTAGGATAATATATACAAATAGGAAGATCAAACAAGGTGTCTAACATAGAACGAACGGAAAAACTCCAGAAAGCATACAAACTTACATGGTCACATTATAATAAGAAAAGCCTTGGAGGCTGGATTTAGACAGCTCCTTAACCCGGTCCATGAGTCAATCCTAATTGGCTACATGGATAATTCTTGCCAGGCGCGTCCACGTCGCGGGGGTGGGCAACGGTACTGTAATTTACCATGGAACTACAGTACCGGCTAAGTTCTGGTGAGGACCCAGTCCTATGGGGTATAACATAGGCCCCGTGCACAGGGTTACGTGCGAAGACCTCAACGGAATCTGCAGCGGAGAAGATGGACTTCGGAACGGTGGAGATTGCGGAAGAGGCAACCCAGTACTCGGGGAATAGTATGAGTACAGCATCAATCGGCAGCGTCTGTTTCCCAGGTTAGGGGCGGCTGCAAGGGCGTCTGTTCTCCATGTTAGGGGCGGCCTGAATAATAGCTGGCAGTAGCTTCATAAAATGCCTTTGGGAGTGGTGACCCCATCGTAATAATAGCCTAAAATGGAAATGGCACTTCCAATGATTCGGAAAAGGTTAGGGCGTACCCTGCAGGCGACGCGCAGCTCCTTTGGTACTGGGGGAACTGTGAGAAATGGGCGACCAGTAACCGAAATGAAAGTGGGAATCATGAATGTCATGACCCTGACAGGCAAGGTGGAGGAGGTGGTAGACTTCATGGAGAGGGAGAAGGTTGGAATGATGGGGCTGAGTGAAGTGAAATGGAAAGGTAAAGGAAGGAAGAAATTGAGGAAAGGATATACATTATACTGGAGTGGTGGCCAAGAGGCAAAAAATGGCGTGGGACTGATAACCTCGAAACAACTGGAGGAGTATGTTGAAGTGGTAGAGTGTGTGAGTGACAGAATAATGAAAATTAGAATGAAGATGAAGAATGACGTGATGGACTTCATACAAGTGTATGCACCACAGACTGGAAACAGAGAAGAAGATATTGAAGTATTCCTGGAGGATGTAGAAAGAGTAATCTCAGATGTAGAAGTGGTGATCATGGGAGATATGAATGCACAAGTCGGAAATGAGAGACAAGGAAAGGAAGAAGTTGTTGGACCATATGGATATGGGAAAAAGAACCGGGAAGGAGAGGAACTTGTAAACTTTTGTGAAAGGAATGGACTGATAGTGGGTAATTCATGGTTTCGGAAGAAAAACAGCAGGAAAATTACGAGATATGGGTGGGGTGATAGAAGAACAAAATCAGTAATTGACTACTTCCTGGTGGAAAGGACAAATCGCAGAAATCTGATGGATGTGACAGCTTTACCAGGAGAAGCATTTGATGGGGACCATAGAACTGTGGTGGCAAAATTTAGATGGGGAAAATTGGAAAACCTAAAGGAGATCAGAGAAAGTAAAATAAAAGTATGGAAATTGAAAGACAAAGCTGTACAGGAAGATTTTCTGGAGAGATTGAAGCAACAAATCCCAGTTACTGAAGTGGAAAATGTAGAAGAGGAATGGTCCCACTTTAAAAAGGCATTTGCTGGTGCAGCAGAGAGTGCTTGTGGTAGGACGTCAACAAGAGTGAAAGAGAAGGAGACACCGTGGTGGAATGAGGAAGTGAGGAAAGCAGTGAGAGAAAAGAAGTCTGCATGGAAAGAATGGAACCGAGATCAAACAGAAGAAAGCAAAAGGAAGTATCACGACAGCAAACGGAGGTGTAAGAAAGTGGTAGGAGAAGAAAAGAAGAAAAGTTGGGAAGAATTTACACGAAGAATGGAAACAGATGTAAGTGGCAGTAAAAGGATGCTGTATGGGCTTCTAAGAAGTAAGAGGAAAGAAAGGGTTACTACAAAGCTGGTGAAAAAGGAAGATGGAGAGTTGTTAACACACCCGGAAGAGATAAAGGGACGATGGAAGGAGTATTTCGATAAGCTATTGAACGTGAGCAATTGTACTGGTGAGATCGAAGTGACACAGCCTGACGACTCTATAACAAGATGATATAACAATGCTGGAGGTAGAATTAGCAGTACAGAAGATGAAGATGGGAAAAGCAACAGGGGTGGATGAGATCAGTGTAGAAATGATAAAGACTGCTGGACCTGTTGGTATGCAATGGCTGTATCGACTGTTAAAGTGTGTGTGGAAACGGAAATGTGTACCAGAAGACTGGGTGAAAGGGCTAATAATACCAGTGTTTAAGAAAGGGGACAAGAAAGTGTGTGATAACTATAGAGGGATCACCCTCATATCACAGATAGTAAAAATACTGGAAAGGATATTAGAAAGAAGAATGAGAAGAAAGGTGGAAGGAGAGTTGCAAGAGGAACAGTATGGCTTCAGGAGTGGAAGATCCACAGTGGACCCAATCTTTAGCTTGAGGCAGGTGATGGAAAAGAACTGGGAATATGGAGAGGATTTGATCATGACTTTCATAGATCTAGAAAAGGCATATGATAGTGTCCCCAGAGAGAAGGTATGGGAAACCATGGTTAATAAGAGACTGGGAAGAGAAATGTTGGAAATGGTGCAAGCAATGTACAACAACTGTGTTAGCAGGGTTCTGACCCCTGTTGGAAAGACAGATTGGTTTAGGAACAAGACTGGACTAAGACAGGGGAGTGTGCTGTCACCTCTTTTATTCATAATGGTAATGGATGAAATTGTAAAGGAAACAAAGGAAGCATATGGACATAAAGAAATGAAGTTACTATTATTTGCAGACGATATTGTGGTCTGGGGAAGGAACACGGAAGAAGTGCAAAAACAACTAGATGCACTGAACGAAAATATTCAGAAGTATGGCCTGAAAATCAGTATAGAGAAAAGCAAGACCATGGTGATGACAAGAGGGGAAAGACAAGGAAAGAGCATTGTGAAAATTGGAAGTCAGAGTTTGGAAATTGTGGACACGTTCAAATACCTAGGAAGTGAATTGATGCAAACTGGTAGGTTGGACATGGAGATTGGCAGGAGGGTACAGCAGAGCAATGCATTCTATCAAAGTGTAAGAAAACTTGTTTGGGATAAGGAAGTACCAAGGAAAAGCAAGGAGGTAATGTATAAAATGTACTATGTACCCATATTAACGTATGCAGCTGAGACTTGGACCCTGACGAGCAGGCAAGAGAGTAGAATCCAAGCCAGTGAAATGAAATTCCTAAGAAGTATGATAGGTAAGACAAGGAAAGACAGAGTGAGGAATGAAGATGTTAGGAAGGAAGTTGGGATGGGAAAACTAAATGAGAGAATT
Source organism: Meconema thalassinum (assembly GCA_946902985.2). Taxonomy (NCBI): domain Eukaryota; kingdom Metazoa; phylum Arthropoda; class Insecta; order Orthoptera; family Tettigoniidae; genus Meconema; species Meconema thalassinum. Next base: position 1,499,092,127 of record OX336388.2, on the reverse strand, counting down.
GAGAAGAATAAACTAAGGTGGTTTGGACATGTAAAGAGGATGGAGGAAAATAGAATACCAAGACAGATGCTGGAGGCGAAGTGCAAGGGTAAGAGAGCAAGGGGAAGACCTAGAACAAGGTGGATTGATTCAGTGAAGAACAGCGTGAGAAAAAGAAATCTGGACTGGGACAAGATCGTGGAAGAAGAATGGTGGAAGGAAAGAGGAAAGTGGAGAAGTGCCATAAATACCCCGACCCGGCAGGAGCTGGATAAGGGGAAATGATGATGATGAATGATGATGATCAAGACAGGCCAAACTTAGACACTACAAAACAGTTGTATTACCAGAAGCATTGTATGTGTCAGAAACGACCACAATTAGCGCATCTGGCATCACAGAAACAGAAAAAATTGAACGTAAAATTCTGAGAAAAATATTTGGAGCAGTACACAGAGATAGGATATGGATGAAAAGATCTACCAAAGAGCTATATGAACACACAGACAGACTCACAGATATCATTAGAAAACGCAGACTAACTTTCTACGGGCACATACAGAGAATGAACAATAAACGACTTACAAAGAGAAACTTTGATGTAGTAAACAGTTCAAAAAGGAAAACAAATTGGTATCATGAAATAGAAGACGACTTAAAGCAATAAGGGATCAACAAGCAAATGATAGAAGACAGAGAAATTCAGAAACAAAATTAAGAACGCCAAATTTTTAGTAAGTGAAAGGAAGAAGATAGGAACATTGTGGACAGAACAAAGGAAACAGGAGCACAGTCAAAGGATGAAGAGATTTTGGGAAGAGAAGAAGGGAAAGAAGTGAAAATTGTGACATCATGAGATATTTAAATTCAAACACTGTCCATAAGGGCAAAAATGATGTAATAATAATAATAATAATATTTAGAATTTAAAGAAAGGTTTATAGTTATATTTATGTGTATTCTAATTTTTTAATTTGTTGTTTAAATATGAGTAGAGAATTTTTATCACTTCTATGAGAAGGATTTACGGTAAGTGATAGGAGACGGGAGATAAATTGTATAGAGTAATGAATAGTTTTTGTAATGACGGAGATCTACGTCATGGGTAGATTCATTTCATTTGGGGATATTATTGTTAACTTTATAACATTTTATCTTGTTATAAAACTCCCATTACCTAGGGCACAGCAGTTGTATGCTGCGATTTATTTCATTATTTTATTTGAGCTTATGAAAGTGTTTAAAAATAAAGTTGATTGGTTTCTGGAAGAAACAAATATGTATTTAACATAACAAAGTAATGACATTTAGTCATTTGATGTAATTGAACGTTAATAATGCATATAATGAATGCTAGTGTTAGGAAACGTGTATTTGTTAATGTCAATAAATATGACAGGCACGTTTTTACGATTCCCTGATCTTTTATAGAAATGTGGCATTGATTTTGTAGTTAAATGGTAGTGGAATGTGATGTAGGGTGGAAGTTCCCGAGGAACCTGATCCGCATCCTTACGCCCGAGATTTTCGTCGATTCTCATCTTTCCTGAGTAGATAGAGAACCCTACTATTCTGTAGTTAGTTACTACAGCACATTCTGTTTTATACCTAGGTAAAATCCTGTTCCTTATTCTGAGTGTTTTCGCCAAGTAGCACTGTGATGTTTTTAGCCAGGACTTCCAACATGCTACAATCCATTATTTTTTCCATCCTTGGATTTTGGTGGATCATCCAGATATAAGGGTACAGTACCAGGCCAGTGAGTTACAAGAATCTACTTACTACAGACAAGATCACAAATTCATATACATACATAACCAAATCCCGTTCCAGCTATTGCCGGGTCTAGGTGTTTACGAGGACTCTCCATCTTATTCTATCTTCCCTCCACTTTTCTTCCTCCACTTGATCCCAGTAAACTCCTCTTCTCTCTATACAGACTCACTCCTGTACTCCACCACATTCTTGGATGCCCTGAAGGTCTTCTTCCATCGATCTTAAGGTCTTCCATTATTCTTGGTAACCTTTGCCCGCTCATCCACTTAACATGCCCATACCAGCTTGGTCTCTTTTTCTCTACTTCCTCTCTCATACTTTCCTGATTTAGTTCTTTTCTGATTTCTACATTTCTTATTCTGTCCAATCTTGTTTTCCCTATTACTGCTCTGAGAAACCTCATTTCACCTGCTTGCAGTCTCCTCCAGTTCCTTTCCGCCTTTGTCCATGTTTCTGCTCCATATGTGACAATTGGTGAGTGATAATTGGTATACTTGAGGATTTTTGCTTTTCCTGGAACTTCTTTATTCCAAACCAGATGTTTTATTGTTTGATAAAAATGTCCTTTTTGCAGCACAAATTCATGGAAAAAAAACTTGCTTGCAAATAATTCAAATTTTTATCAATTTGTCTTTACACAGGAATATTACTATGCAATCATAAATTCCCAAATAATGTATTGTTCAATATAGGAAATCAGAGAATTTCACGGTATGGTGCAATTTGTCGCATTGCATTCATGGCTGTCAAGAATTTTAAAAATAATATATGAGGACCATCCAGAAATAAAGTTTCCATAATTTTCTTCTTGAACAGTTAATGTGTTAAGCCAGGAAATATGAGCATGCGTGGTATAGATCTATGACGTAGCAATCAATTACCGACCAAACAAGTCCCAACTTTTGTCAGCAGTGCAGCAGCAGTGGATCTAAATAGCAGCTCTTATTCCTGTCTCCGCCACCTGCAAGATTCAGTCTGTGAAACATTTATTCAAAACAAGACGCATGGAATGCCCAGTGCAGGTGTTGTGCAGATCCATGACAATGCTTGACCACATAGGGCTCGGTGCACAGCAACTGATCTGCCTGAGTTCAGCTGGGAGCTGTTTGATCATTCACCATACAGATCTTGCACCCAGCAATTTCCATCTTTTCATGCACATTAAGAAATTCCTGTCCTCTGGTCAGCATTTTCACACTGATAAAGAGCTAAAATCGAATGTCACACACTTGTTCCATTCCCAGGCAGCAGACTTCTACAACAACAAAAGTTGATCCCACAATATGACACATAAAAGTTGATCCCACAATATCACAGGTGTCTCAATTCTGGTGGTGATTATGTCAAAAAATTGGACACCATGTCTCGTTTCATATATGCACATATTATATTACTGTACTCCAATGTTTGGTTCATTTGAGGGGCTTGGACATCGTAGTCATTTAGCACTGTGTACTTGGGTGAGTGTAGAAGTTGTCTGTTAACGTGTGTTATTATGGGGACTGTAGTAGTGTGTGTATTTATAATGCAGGTGAGGATTGGAAAAGAGGTGGCCATGATCTTCAGTTAGGAACCATCCCAGCATTTTCCGGGAGTAGAATAGGAAAACCACTTTCAGGATGGCTGAGATGGGCATCGAACCCAACTCTTCTCAGTTTTGCCTCACGAGGTTGAGTGCACCCTGTTCGAGCTCTCAGACTAGAATTAAATTTCTTGGCAGAGCCAGGAATCAAACCTAGTCCGGCACCCAAGAACCTAGTTGCTGCACCAGGAAGTGGACTTATTACTCCAATGAAGAGTTTGAATACGTTAAGTTCATTTTATTCGACCTTCATATTTAAATAGATTATCTTACCTTTGGTGATGACAACATAGCAGCGGCACAACCCTCAGCAGCATTGTGTGTTGCCTTTTCCAGATGCTCCACAAATTCAACTAATAAGCGAACTCTCTGCTGTCTCCAAAAGCCATCCCCCAATTCGAGTGGGAGGTGCAAATCTTCAATATTATTCTGACCAAGGCTTAACTCTCGAGCTAAAGATTTTATGGCTCCTGCAAAGAGTAATAATCATTGGATCAACTCTGATAGAAATTTCATAGTCATAATTGAACATGGTCTCTTCACAGGCAACACATAAGAAATCAATAAACAATTCAAGAACCAAGATACCATGTCATGTTTGCAGTAATAAATCAAAGATAAAATAAACTATAAACCTTGAAATCACCATTTACCATTAAAATGTTATTTTGGTTCAGATTTAGAAACAGAGCATGCCAAAAAGAAAGAATCTTTGCAATGTCAAGCTCATAATTACTTCGTCATTTCCCAGCATTTCTTAATAAATTGGTGATTTGCTAATGGCTCCACATGGAGGTTGTTGAATTAAACAGAGGACAATTATTGTTGTCAGAGCAGTTTGAAAACAGTACACAATTCAGGCAAGTTCCCAAATCACATAGTTCAACACAGGATTAGTAGACAAACCGTGCATATTTGTATTTACATTTCTACCATTTTACCATCACTTCAGCTTGCCACGGTGGGTGAGTGGATATAGTGTCGGTCTACTAACCCCAAGATTGCAGGTTCGCTCCTGGCCGTGGTAAGTGATTTTTGAAAGGCGGAAAAAATACGATATGCATGTCATACGTTGTTGGCATGTTAAAAAAAACATTTGAATTCAGTAGGCCGAGTTCATAATGGCAAAATTAATCTCTGGAGTTTCCGCCAACACCAAGTTCCTCATTTCTCTACTAGAAAGCGCTATAGTGTTCAAGGAGCTTAGATATCTAACATCTAACCTCCTTGACTTTCATAGTCAAGGAACAACGAAATTCGACATGCAAGCTACCCTCTGGGTGTCAAATAACAAAGCTTGCACCCGGCACCCAAGGCCATACGATATTATTATTACCATCACTTCAGCACAGTAGGTACTTAGACCATATATGCATATTTGGTTACAATTCTAGTTTGGGGCTTATCGCATTAGTATATCACAGGAATAGTAGCTACACCGGAAGTAATTAGTTGGTGGAGGACACAGTTTGTGGGCAGGATTGTCATTCCTCAGTCTTGCAACCTTACAGATATTAAAATAAATAGATTTTATAGGGGCTTAATGCTTTAATATTCCACAGCAGCAGTAGCTGCATATTTTATGATTTTGCTGTGCTTTTAGCAGGTGGTTGTTGAAGAGCTACGACTGTTCACAGCTAGCATAATGGGTTTTGGCAGCTTTTGTAAAGCAATTTTGTCTTGAATATTTGGATTTGATGATGCTCGATTGACAAGCAAAATATGTCATCCAATTAAACCCCACAATTCGTTAAAGAAGTGTGTTAATAAGTATAGAAATAATTCATGTAATTTTCTTATAGGTAAGGTGATAAAAATTGTTATCCATCTCAGACTTGGTGATGACAATATAAATATTATTGATAATTTTAAGTATTTGGGCAGCTATGTCTCTGCGGATAACACCATTACACATGAAATCAGGAATAGAATACGAACGGCTTCGCATTTCTATCACTCTGTATGCAATTTACTGTGGGATGAGTCCTTTCCTCTAACATCCAAAATAACACTTTACAAAACCTATATCATGCCAATATAGACTTATGGACTTGAAGCAGCCACTTTAACAGCACCTGACAGTAGCAGACTTCAAGCTGCAGAAATGAAGTTCCTCCAATCTCGTCTCCAGAAGACCAGGAGAGATAAAATACGAAATGAGGAAATTAGACAAGATTGCGTGACACACTAGAACTAATGGTATGGGCATGTAAAGAGAATGGCCCTTGACAGAACACCAAGATTATACTTTGACCAGGTCATCCTAGGTAAGAGACCAAGGGGAAGGCCTCGAGACATTTGCGAGAAGCAAATCTGGTGAGACTTGGCCAAGAGGGATGCAAATTGGCAGAAGAAATTAGAGCGCAGTGTGTGGGAGGACCGGACAAACTGGAAGAGCCTCATTTATACCCGTACCCGGCTTGCTGGAGCGGAAAATGGATTATGATGACTTCCCGCCCAAGTTAATTGGGCACATTTGTGTTGACCGACTGAAAAGCAATTTTCTTAATTGGAAACACTTCTACCGCTGGCCAGCTATTGACTGGCCCTCACCCCTAGCATACTGGTGCACACATGATCGTTTGGAGTCTGTGCAAGTTTTTACCTTGCAGACTCATAGTAGCAATGTTTGAGGCAAACATTTTCAGGTCAATCTATTCAGAATATTCTAATCTATTTTGAAATAACACAGATAACTCCCAAAATAATATATTGTGGTAACTTATCTGAACTGATGGTCAATATGCAAAATGTTCACTGAATCCTCCAAGAATGCAGTTTCCAAATGTGCTTTTGGATCCAATTAGCATACAGCGTGTATAAGATTTTTAAGGTGAGGCATCAGATATTACCAGCATATTACAATTACAGCTCACAATACAAAGTTTTTCACACACTGCACCCATTGCCACACAGCTAGAGTGTGCGTCAGCCGGGAAGGCGGACAGTTCTCTGCGAACCGCGCAGAGAGAGACAAGAGATACACATCCACTGTTGCAATAGTTCCAGCAGTCAGAGCCGGAGTAGCAGTGAATGGAGAATGACTGATTAATGCTGTAATGCATTCTTTGGTACACAATTTGGCCAAAAATTAGGAGGAATGAGAGAACAACATGGCTTCACAATAGGAAGGTGCACAGCATATCAAATTTTTTTGCTGTAAGACAGTTACAGGAACAGCATTATGAATGGAATAGATCTGGACACTGAAAAAGCATATTATAGTGTATGTAGAAGTCCCAATTAGATTAAATCAAAACATTCATCCAAGAGGAGTGGTAAAGCAGACTGTATGGAAGTTAAGGGAAATTTATAACAGAAGTACCGGTATAAGCTGTGTGAAAGTGGGAGGAGTGAGATCAGATTGGCTGGAACAAAAGAAAAGCTTGAGGCAAAGAAGGTCACTTTCACCATTAGTCTTCATTACTCCTGGTTTAAGAAAAGAGAGAGCCACACAATCGCATGGTACAGAGATGACTTGACCAGGAAGTCGGTGGTCGACTATATACTGTATAAGAAAGAACTAAATAAGAACATCACGGACATCAAGGTTATACCATCGGAGAACCTGGATAGCGACCATCGATTGCTGGTAATGAACCTGAGAGGGAGTAAGGAGAAGAAAGGGACTGAGAACCAGGAAAGACGTATAAGGATATGGAAACTGAAAGAAGGGGATAGAAGGGTCGAGTACCTCAAAATGGTAAAGGAAGGAATTCCAACAGATGAAGAAAGAGGGGTGGAAGAGGAATGGGCTAGATTTAAGAAGACACTAGTAGGTGCAGCAGAAGCAGTATGTGGGAGGACAAGTAGTAAGAAGAGGAGGAAGGAAACACCATGGTGGAATGAGAAGACTAAAGATATAGTAAGGGAAAAGAATACAGCCTTTAGGAGGTGGTATCAAAATAGGACGGTAGAGACAAGGGAAGAGTACCAGGAAAGAAAGAATAAGGCGAAGAGAGTAGTGGCTGAGGAGAGAAGAAAGTGGATGGAAGAGTGGACAAAGATGATGAAGGAGGATAGTGAAGGTACAAAAAAGGTCCTGTATGGGATGGTAAAAAATAAGAGGTGGAAGGATCCTACGGATTATGTTAGAAAGGTGAACAAAAGGGGACAAGAGATAGAAAATAGGGAAGAACTGAAGAAAATGTGGAAAGAATATTTTGAAGAACTTCTGAACCCAAATGGAAAAGATGGTGAGGAGAAAGAAATCGGGGAAGAGGAAGATGAACTGCAAACAGAAAAGGACTTAACATGGAAAGAAGTGGAATATGCAGTGAACAAGATGAAAGGAGGGAAGGCACCGGGTGTGGATGAGTTGAGTGTGGAGATGGTGAGAGCAGCAGGAGAAGTGGGGATACAGTGGTTGTACCGAGTGATAAGGACAGCATGGAAGGAAAGGAAGACCCCAGAGGACTGGAAAAAAGGAATAATTGTCAGATTTTCAAGAAAGGTAGTAGAACAGATTGCAGAAACTATCGGGGAATAACACTGATGAGTCATTGTGCAAAGATGTTTGAGAAAGTTTTGGAAAGGAGAATTAGGACAAGGATAGAAGGAGGGATGAGGGAAGAACAACATGGCTTCAGAGCAGGAAGGTCGACAGTGGATTTGATTTTTGCTGTAAGGCAGTTACAAGAACAGCACTATGAGTATGGAACAGATCTACTGATGGCCTTCCTGGACATTGAGAAAGCATATGACAGTGTATGCAGAAACAAAGTATGGAAGTCCCTGGAGGATAGAGGAGTAGAGAAATGGACTATAAAGAGGATAAAGGAGATGTACAAGGAAAGCGTGAGCTGTGTGAAAGTGGGAGGAGAGAGATCAGACTGGTTGGAACAGAGAAACGGCCTGAAACAAGGAAGTGCACTGTCACCGTTACTTTTCATTGTGGTGATGGATGACATAATGACCCGAGTGGCACAAGTAATTGGGGAAGGAAAGATGAAAGCAATGGTGTTTGCAGATGATTTGATGATTTGGGGAAACAAGGAGGAGGAGGTACAGGAACAGTTGGACGTGTGGAAGGAATAATACAAGGATATGGGATGAAATTTAGCATAAATAAGAGTGAGATGGTGATCACAACAAGGAAGAAGGAAAGAACCACAACGGAAATAACAATTGGTGGGGAACAGCTGAAGAAAGTGGAGAGTTTCAAGTATCTGGGAAGCCTGATACAAGATAATGGAAGAAACGATAGAGAAATAAATGAGGGGGGAAGGCAGGCAGAAGCATTTCGGAGGAGTGTGAGAAGCATGTTATGGAGCAAGGATGTCCCTCAGAACAGCAAAAAGATCATATATCGGACGTATTATGTCCCTATCCTGACGTATGCCTCGGAGACCTGGGTTATGAAAGGAAGGGAGAAGAGCAAAATACAGGCCAGTGAGATGAGGTTCTTGAGAAGCAGTATTGGAGCTACAAAGATGGACAGAATAAGGAATGAGAGGACCAGAGAATTAATGAAGGAGGAACCATTACAGGATGGTATAGAGAAATCTAGACTTAGATGGTATGGACATGTAAAACGAATGGAGGAGAAGAGGATACCCATGATAGTACACGAGACGAAGTGGGAAGGAAAGAGACCGAGAGACAGGTGGCTGAAGGGGGTGGAAGAAAGCGTGAAGAAGAGAGGAGAAGACTGGACAAGGGTGGAGGCTGAGAGATGGTGGGAAGACAGAAGACGTTGGAGAGGCTTGTGTTCCAAACAGACCCCGCCAGTGGCTGGAAACTGTGCAAGATGATGATGATGACTGATGGATGATAAAATTATGACCAAAGTGGCACAAATAATTGGTGTAAGATGATGATGATGATGATAATTGTTGTTATAAGGGGCCTAACATCTAGGTCATCGGCAAAGATGGGCAAAATACTCCCAAAATGTATTTTCGATACAAAATACAAAATACTCACAAAAATGTATTTTAGATACCAAATACAAAATACACTTATAAAATTCCTGAAAATACAAAATACAAAATAGTATTTTAAAATACAATTCGAAATACAAAATACTTTTTGTGAAATATGCTTCTCTTCCATTCAAACTTTTCAAAATAACATTATTATTGCCGTATTATTATTATTATTATTATTATTATATTATTATTATTATCAGTGATCTAGACGGGTGCGTGCATTAACGTGCAAGGCCAACGGGTTCAAATCCCACCGTCAGACTCCATGAAATGGTACTTCCTGATAGGCCTTGGTCGCTTTCTTCCCAACCCTTGCCCTATTGTCATGTCGTTTCCCACCCAGCTCTGTGTTGAGGATGGCGTCAGGAGGGTCATCCAGCCGTGAAAACCACTGCCACATAGAAATTTACCTCACTTTGTCCCCGAACCCACAAAATGGGATATATATACGGTATAGAAATTGTTGTTGTTATTATTATTATTCTTATAATTATAATAATTATTATTATTATCGTATGGCCTAAGCTACCTCGTGGAGATCTTTTGAGCTGGTACCGTCATCCGACTTCATCGGGCATGAATCAAATTACCATTAATCCACCAGAGTGGTACAATACTATTTTGTATAAATGTGAGGCTTTCTTTTTACACACATCAAAAAAAGTTTTGCATCACCTCGGTTCCCTGATCTCCGGCATATAGACGTTGACTGTGTATATTGTATCCAAGATACAGTCCCTTTGACTGTTCATAGATGTCACTAAAACTGCTCAAAGATGTAAACAACCCTGCATGAGCAGGGCCTATTAGACGGAGGGGGTACGACAGCCGATCAGTTCCAGTCATTCCACCAGGACGAAGGTACGCTGCTCATGTTGTCTGTAGTTCTACCATGCCTAGAAGGTCAATACCGCAGTTCGATCGCGTCCGCATTGTTACTTTGTGTCAAGAAGGGCTCTCAACAAGGGAAGTTTCCAGGCGTCTCAGAGTGAACCAAAGCGATGTTGTTCGGACATGGAGGAGGTACAGAGATACAGGAACTGTCGATGACAGGCCTCGCTCAGGCCGCCCAAGGGCTACTACTGTAGTGGATGACCGCTACTTACGGATTGCCGCTCGGAGGAACCCTGACAGCAATGCCACCATGTTGAATAATGCGTTTCGTTCAGCCACAGGACGTCGTGTTTCAACTCAAACTGTGCGCAATAGGCTGCATGATGCGCAACTTCACTCCCGACGTCCATGGCGAGGTCCAGCTTTGCAACCCCGACACCATGCAGCGCGGTACAGATGGGCCCAACAACATGCTGAATGGACCCCACGGAATTGGCATCACGTTCTCTTCACCGATGAGTGTCGCATATGCCTTCAACCAGACAATCGTCGGAGACGTGTTTGGAGGCACCCTGGTCAGGCTGAACGTCTTAGACACACTGTCCAGCGAGTGCAGCAAGGTGGTGGTTCCCTGATGTTTTGGGGTGGCATTATGTGGGGCCGACGTAAGCCACTGGTGGTCATGGAAGGCTCCGAAACGGCTTTACGATACCTGAATGACATCCTCCGACCCATAGTGCAACCATATCGGCAGAATATTGGAGAGGCATTTGTCTTCATGGACGACAATTCTCGACCTCATCGTGCACATCTTGTGAATGCGTTCCTTCAAGATAACGACATCGCTCGACTACAGTGGCCAGCATGTTCGCCAGACATGAACCCTATCGAACATGCCTGGGATATGTTGAAAAGGGCTGTTTATGGACGTCTTGACCCACCAACCACTCTGAGAGATTTACGCCGAATTGTCGTTGAGGAGTGGGACAATTTGGACCAACAGTGTCTTGATGAACTTGTGGATAGTATGCCACGGCGAATACAGGCATGCATCAATGCAAGAGGACGTGCTACTGGGTATTAGAGGTAGTGGTGTGTACTGCAATCTGGACCACAAATGCTGAAAGTCTAGCTGTATGATGGTACAACATGCAATGTGTGGGTCTCATGAGCAATAAAACGAGCTGAAATGTTGTTTGTGTTGATCTCTATTCCCTTTGTATTTAACGGTTCCGGAACTCTTGGAACCGAGGTGATGCAAAACTTTTTTTGATGTGTGTATATACGGTATGTTGATTAATTAAGTGGCTTTGCGACATCGTGATCACGTAGCCCGTGTGCTTGGGTGTGTGTGGAATTTGTCTGATAACCTGAGTTACTGCAATGGCTATATTAGTGTGTATTTGTAATTCAGATGCCATACCGGCATTCACCTGGGGGTATTAGTGGGAAACCACGGAAAATCACTTCCAGGATGGCTGAGATGGGATTGGAACCCGCCTTTCCTCAGTTTTGCCTCACGAGGCTGATTATATCCCGTTCAGCCCTCAAACCAGAATTAAATTCCTTGCCAGAGTCGGGAATCGAACTGGTCCTCGGTGGTGACAGTCAAGAGCGCTAGCCAGTACGCAACAAGGCGGACTTATATATATATATAAAATGTATATGTGTACTGTTTATACTAGCTGAAACTATTGAGAGAACGCTATCTTTCATAGATTATCTAACAAAGACTGCTGACAACCGCAAGACGTGGAATGACATTTTGTGGAAGCTTTGTGGTTCCACTTAGCGTCCAACACCAATACTCTCTGTTGTTCAGCTGTTGACTTCGTATAATCTGTCACTGAATACTCTGCACCAGTGTGGATAAAGAGTTAGTAGTTGTTGCGATATTGTGTTCATGTAGCCCCGTGTACTTGGGCGTGTGGGGAATTTGTCTGATGAATTGTGTTATTGTGATAGCTATATTAGTGTGTGTGGCCTATATGTATTTCAGATGAAGATTGGGAAGGAGGCGGCCATGCCCTTAATTTAGGTACCATCCAGGCATTTGCCTGAAGTAGAAATGGGAAACCACTTGCAGGATAATTTTGTTGCGTCAGACCAGAATTATATTTTGGACAGATTCGGGAATCGAAACCGGACTTCTGGAGTAACAGCCAAGAATACTAGCCACTGCACCACTACGTAGTCGGATAAATAGCTCTCGTGCCAAGATAATAATGTACAGCTTAATAACTAAAGCCCGGAAGTTCATGCAAAATCATATTTTTGCATATTTTGGTTATTTTGGCACAATGGATCATATTTCTCTCCTTTGCCTGTTTAAGTACATATCTATGCTGGAGAATGGCGTACATTCTAATTCCTATTGTTTTGAAGCACTGTTTGTTACTTCATGTTCAGTCCTATATTTCTATTCGGACTCCAAGAGTCTCATGGTTGGTCAGTCAAACCTGAACTTTTCCTTGTTAATAATAAAATTGCTTTCACCTCCCTTAAATCACCCCGAGTATTTGTATCATCTGATAATTAGTAGTTTGCACTGCCTGTAAGGAAAAACCGGATTCTCCGACAACTGAAATACCTTCGTTCCTTTCACTTTATTACCAGTTCACAATAGGGGTTCAGCTTATGAATGACCAGGAATTTCCACAAATATTACCTGGACCTATTATCTCAAATTCCTTAATTCCAACCTTCAGTGAAATACCAAGCTGTTGACTGCCAACCACAGCAAGCAAGGAGTTATGACTCCAATAAAAGCTAACGTCGTTTTTAAGTTGCGAAATTTTGTGAAAACATTTGGAAGTGAATTATTTTCTACGGACGATAGTGTCCTTTATTGTACAATTTTTGAGACAAATGTAGGGAGTTTCTAGAAATTTTTCAGTGGCTCAACATCTGGAAACCGCCAAACATAAGCGAAATGTCGTTAAAAAAATCACATCAATTCAGCCCTTGTTAGTGAGAAGAAATTTCAGGAGACTATCACAGGATAATACTGAAATTATTTTAATACCTAGTACGTTCCAGTCCTTTTGCAAGTTAATATCAATTATTTTTATTCTGCATTCACTATGTAAATATTGTAAAATTATTTTCATTTTTTAAATCAATGGCTATTATAATTGTATACGAGTTATACTTAGTTGAGATATTAAAACAAGATGTTCAGTAAAGAACATATAGCCTACTTTCTCCTAAATGCATGGGTATTGTTATAACTCTTGGGCCTTTTCAAGGAGTATAATTGAATGTTGGTTGTAGTAGCTTGTTGAAATACAACGTGCTATACGGATATTAAACATGAATATGAGGTGCCTTTTGCAAGTGCTACCTGTGTAAAAAAAAATCCATTCAATTCGGTTTCACCGTGTGTGAATTGATATGGGGAATCGATTTGCACACATACATGGCCGCTATCTGCAAACTATTGGGCTGATTTTTCTGTAAATCAGTCAAAAGATGCTTCCCACAAAAAGGTTTGTTGTTGAAAAATTTGGTAGAGATCAAATGATTAGGTTGGTCGTAGCCTAATTTGATTTAAGATTTCAACATTTGAGTGGCCGCCAATCCGTTTCCGTCAAGATGGCGGCGATATAAAACATAACACTGAGGTGCCCTTTGCTAGTGCTACCTCTGTACCAAATATTGTTCAATTCGGTTTCACCGTGTTTGAAAAGATAGGGGGAATTTATTTGCACACATACATGGCCGCCATCTGCAAACTATTGGGCTGATGACCTTGTAGCTTAGTCAAAAGACGCTCACCATATGAGTATATGTTGTGGCAAAATTTGGTAGAGATCGGCTGATTAAGTTAGTCTTAATTTGATTTAAGCTTTGAACATTTGGGAGGCCGCCATTACATTTCCGTCAAGGTGGCGGCAATATAAAACATGACACTTATGTGCCCTTTGCTAGTGCTACCTCTGTACCAAATTTCGTTCAATTCGGTTTCACCATGTTTGAATTGATAGGGGGAATCGATTTGCACACATACATGGCCGCCATCTGCAAACTATTGGGCTGATGACCTTGCGGTTTAATCAGAAGACGCCCGCCATATACAGTAAATATATGTTGTTGCAAAATTCGGTAGAGATCGGATGATTAGGTTAGTCGTAATTTGATTTAAGCCTTGAACATGTGGGTGGCCGCCATTACATTTCCGTCAAGATGGCGGCGATATAAAACATGACACTCAGGTGCCCTTTGCTAGTTCTACCTCTGTACCAAATTTTGTTCAATTCGGTTTCACCGTGTTCGAATTGATAGGGGGGGGCATTCAGAATACACACTCACACACACACACACACACACACAGACAGACACACAATTTTTGGCCCTGTGTAGATCTCATAAGTCTACTTTCATTTTTTTGCAAAAATCGAAAGTAGGCTAAAAAAGGAGTAGTTATATGTCCGTCTGTTCATATTTTCTTTATAGCGCTGTGAGGCAAACAGTGAGGCATTTCATTCGGACTACTCTCTGAAATCCTAAAATGGTGACGTAAGAAATCAGGACCACTGGACACTACAGTCAATTGACCCCACATGTTTAATTTGTACATTCGGTTATAAATTCTCCGTAATACCGTAAGTTTACCGGTATGCCACAAAAAAAATGAATAAAGTTGGGTCATTTATAATTATTACCACCAACCAACAACGGTAGCTGGTGCCCAGATATCTGTGGTCTCGGTAGACGTGGGTTCGCCGGCCGTTCGTGAAATAGTTTTCCGTGGTTTCCCATTTTCAACTACAGACAAATGCTGCGACGGCACCTTCGAATGTGCCACGGCCGCTCCCTTCCAAGTCCGTCATAGTTTCATTCACCTTCATTCATATCACCTCTCATTAGCTCCTCTCATGAGGTTGGCGACAGGACTGTATAAACTATCCACCATAAGGACGCGAAAAAAAATATTATCTCATTTCCGTCCCAGTTGAAACGGGAATAATACGCATTATAGTTATTATTACCGTATTATTATTATCATCATCATCTAACACTACCGACAGCGGTAGCTACACTCACTAACGCACAGCGCTAGGCAATGTGGCCATGCTCCATGCGAACTTGGTAGACGTGGGTTTGAACCCCACCGTCGGTCGTCCTTGAAATGGCTTATCGTGGTTTCCCCACTTTCAACTCTAGGCAAATGCTGGGACGGTACCTTCTGACAGGCCACGGCCGCTTCCTTCCACATCCTTGCCCAGCTTCATTCATCTAGATCTCTCATTAACTCCTCTCATGTTGGTGTCAGGAAGGGCATCAGGTCGTAAAAATATCCGCCACATAGCGTTTTATCGCATTTCATCCCCGATCCCGTTAAATCGGTAAACGTAAGGGGTAGACATACATACATCATCCTTAACGTAGAGGGCGTGGCGGAGCAGCGGTCAAGCTGTTGGGCTCTCACCACGGCGGAGTGGGTTCGATTCCCGGTCTATGCATGTGAAATGCCATGTCCAGTGACTCGGATTCCAAATACATCGAGCTGATGATCATGATTTACTAACAACAACCACCATATTTATTTTCGTCTGCCTCGTGGTGCAGTGGCTAGGAAACCTGCGAAGAGAGGAAGTGGTTTTCCTCTTTTACTTCAGGGAAATGCCGGGATGGTTCCTAACTTAAGACCACGGCTGTCTCCTTCCCCAAATTAAATATAAATACACTACGGCACTAATACGACATTGACCCACAATAACACGGTTATGAATGATATATATATATACACACACACATATATATATATATATATATATATACACACACCCAAGTACTCGGGACTAAATGATCACGTTGTACTAGCCCGTCAAATGAAAGAACAGCAACTTATTTCTAATTCAAAATTTTATACAACTGTTACACTACTCTTACAGAAGACAATTGCCGCATTTTGTACAGCCCTTATGTGAGCATTTTCCGGAATTTTCGAACAATACTAGTTAACAAGTTCAGACAACCTCTTGCATTTGGGAATTTCATACTACGTAGCTTGAGGCTACTGCTTGTGGAAAGGTTTCCAAGATTAACCACACTGATAACAGAACATCCGGGAGACATTCTTCCGCGATTTTGTTCTAAATGCAACCTAAATAAATAGCATTGTACATGGTCTTACTAGGTTGCTTTATTGCTGGCAAAGTTGTATTGATCTCAAACTTAATGTCTACCAATTGACTTAAATTATGAAAAGAGAAGATAATGGAAGATAAAACTGAAAATCACCTAATGCAGTGATTGTATTTTGACTGTA
This sequence comes from Meconema thalassinum, assembly GCA_946902985.2. Classification (NCBI taxonomy): domain Eukaryota; kingdom Metazoa; phylum Arthropoda; class Insecta; order Orthoptera; family Tettigoniidae; genus Meconema; species Meconema thalassinum. The sequence continues at coordinate 1,499,075,752 of OX336388.2, read as the reverse complement.
TGTTATGTATTTTGAAAATACAAAATACTCATGAAAAGTATTTTCGATACAGATACAAAATACATGTTCAAAAATGTATTTTCGATACAAAATACACGATACAAAAGTATCGAAAATACGTATTTCAAATACATGTATTTTCGATACTGCCCAACTCTGGTCATCGGCCCCTAATGGTCTGGGTGATAGCGAAATGACAATGAATGGAAACTATAACGAAACCAAGCTAGATTGAAATTAGTTACAAGAATGGAACTTAGATTGAACAGACACTCAAAATGTACAGTGGAAATACTTACAAAAGTTAGATGGAAAGCAATTTAGATTGAAATATATGCACAAAATGTAATTTAGGAATACTTACAAAATGCAATGTAGATTTGAAATACTCACAAAATGCAATTGAAGTTCAAAATACTTACAAAATGCAATTGAAATTGAAAATACTTACAAAATGCAATTGAGATTCAAAATGCTTATAAATGCAATTGATATTGAAAATAGTTACATAATGCTATTTAGATTGAAAATGTCAACCCATGAGATTCAAAATACTCACAAAATGCAATTGAAATTCAAAATACTTACAAATTGCAATGGAAATTGAAAATACTTACAAAATTTAATTTAGATTCAAAATACATGTCCTCACAATATGTCGGCACGCAATTCAAAATACTGTACTTACAAAATGCAATTTAGATTGAAAATACTTACAAAATGGAGTTTAGATAGAAAATACAAAATGGAATGTAGATTGAAAATATGCACAGAAGGGAATTTGCATGGAAAAAGACTTACAAAATGTAATTTAAATACACGGGGGCCAATTCACAAAACAGTGCGATAATCTTTAAGAGAAAAGGAAATATAATAAAAAGAAAAAGAAGGCTGATCCCTCGAAGAAAGAGGGATCAGGAAAGCTGGGAGAAGGGCCAATTAAAGCGGAAAAGGAAGAGACTCCCTAGGCCTCGGATACCGTCGGGGTCGGAAGAGAAGAAGAGTAGACCAAGGGAGGTCGACAGGAAAGAAGAAGGAGAGGAGTCCGGCACAAGTAAGTAGAAGCCATGCCGGACTCAGCTGAGTCGCCAACCCACGACCCATTAGTAGTGAGCTCCTGGGGGGATTGGTGAAAGAAAGACGATTTGATGATATGGGAAAACAAGGAGGAGAAGCAGTTGGTTGCATGGGAAGAAATAGTATAATGAATATGGGATGAAATTTAGCATAAGTAAGAGTGAGATGATGATCACAACCAGGAAGAAGGAGAGAGTCACAATGGGAATAATAATTGGCAAGGAACAACGTAGGAAAATATACCAAACTTCAGGTCAAGTCCTGAGGAAGCTATCCCTCCGCACATATCCTCTCTCTGTCCCTTCTTGGGGGTTTCATCATATGAAAAACAACGTTGGCAAAGCTCCCAATTAATGTAGTAGTGAAACCTTTATCATAGATTGTAAAGAGGAAATTCTGAAACGTGATCGAGCCAGCTTATGAAAACATAGCAACATGAGTTGGAAAATCTTGTACACCAAAATCAAGTAGAAAAAGTGGGAACTATTTCCTGGCGCGTTAGCCTCTTCACAGACCAGAACATCAAAGAGACCGCTTAGGTCTTTAGGTGACTAGAGATATAGAGAGTTTCAAGTATCTGGGAAGCATGATACAAGAAAATTGAAGAAATTACAGAAATAAATGAGTGGGTGAGACAAGCAGAATTATTCAGGAAGAGTGTTAGAAGCCTGAAATGGAGCAAGGATGTCCCTCAAAACAGTAAAACCTGGGTTATAAAAGGGAGGGAGAGAAGCAAAATATAGGCTAACAAGATGAAATTCTTGAGAAACAGTACTGGAGTGACAAAGATGGACAGATTAAGAAATTAGAAGATCAGATAATTAATTCGTCAAGGAGAGCATTACAGGATAGGATAGAGGAATCGAGACTTAAATTGTATGGACATGTTAAGCAAATGGAGAAGAGGATACCCAGGCAGATACACGAGATGAAACTATACGGAGGAAGACCAAGCGACGAATGGCTGAAAGATGTGTACTATGTGCAAAAGAAACAAGACTGGACCAAGGTGGAGATGGTGGGAAGACAGAAGACAATGGCGAAGCTTACGATCAAAACATACCCGGCCAGTGGCTGGAATCTGTTACCCACAAACTCAACGGAGATTTTCATGACGAAGGATAAGATAACACTGATTTCTTGCTATAGATTCCAATGCTACTAAGTACTGTCTTCATTTGTCAAGTAACATCATGTTAGTGTAATTTACTCTATCAGCAATTTAGAGATGTCTTCCATTTTTCTGGCTAAGGGCTTTTTTTTATTTTCTTCAGTGATAGGAATATTACCTAGAATTTGTCATTATTAACTGCCTTACTTCACTCTAGGAATTCATTATAAGTCCAGTAGTGAAAGTTAGTTCTATATCAACATACAGTACATAATAGGCCAGGCGACAGGTAGTTCAATAAGGAAATAATTCGTGGAAAGCTGGAAATTGCTTTAATCGCTTTATTTGGACCCAGATATTACTCTCCCAAGTTTTCCCCCTTCGAGCGAAGTCGGTGTTGGCCCTTCTGGCCCTAAGAAGGTACCATTTTTAGTATTGTTGCAAATATCTCCCAAACCATCAACTTTATCAACAAAATACCTATTATAAAAATAATCTAGAGTAATTTCCTACAAAAATGTTCTGTATCTTTTGTCTCTAATGTAAACCGTTATGATGCTATGACCATTTGAAGTGGAGCCCTTTTTTGATTCTTGCGGAGAAGCTATGGAAGTGATATGCCATATCAAAGTTTCTACATTTGGCATAAAATCACTCTTTTCCACACCACCTGGCGGTAGAGTAAATGACGCGTTTTTTTAAGTGGTGTCCCCAGGAGGCTTAATCCACTGTTCAAATGTCAAAGTTAGTTGATTTTAAACCGTTTTGATGAAGGCTGGCAGTCTTGATCGTCTGCCTCAATTTCTCCGTCATCGCTTTCATCGTCTGTATCGGTACATTTGTCCAATGTCACAGGACGCTCAAGATTAACATCGATGTCTCCATCACAATCATCCATATCATCTTCCTCGGCAGCATTTGTACATCACCGTCCCATACAATTCATGCAGATTCTGGAGCATCGGAGGCCCGTTTTCCTGCAACCACACGCTGCGTTACATCCTTTCGAACATTTGCAGGACACTGTGTTTAGAAGTGTTTGTGGCGCCGGACCCTCGTCGTAGGTATGGGAGCCAAACCAAATTGAGAATTTTTCCAGCCCCAATCCAGTGGATTTGTATAATTTCCATACTATGTTTGGATTTGATGGTATGTTCTTAAAGAGTGCTCACGTGCCGCTGATTCGGTGGGAGGTAAGCTTGCGAGATAAAATCGATGTTTGCTTAGAGATTTTGAAAACAGTTGGAACCGCAAATCATTCAGGGTATTCCCCGTGGTTTTGTTGCCATAAAGCCTAGCCAAAAGCAACTGGCCCGCTTTGTCATTTTCATTGGGGTTTGCGTTCACGTCTCGGAAAACCGTAACAGCTGTCTGCAGTTCCTCATTACTCTTCAGCAGTGTTACGAATTTTATTTTGCCCTGCCTGTGAAACGAAGATGTTGTATCGCACCCACTAAACACATGCAAAAAGAGGATGTTTTCGTGCACACACGGCGGGAGATTGAAACTTGTTGTGCAAAATAGTTATTGTTTGGTTGAACCTTTGCCGGATTTCATAAAATACATTTTCATGGAGGGTAGCACACGAGCCGCCAAGATGACCAGGATATCTGTATCTTCAGCCACTATAATGACCGAATTGTCGGGCCGAGAGAACTCGCGTGCGGTGGTAACGATGAGCACATCGGCATCTTCTGGAGCTTGTCTGGTTTCGATTCCTTCACTTTCGAATTTGACGCATAACAAGTCGATCAATCTTCGTTTGTTTGTGTCATTAGACAAAAATTTTGCTTGTGGCATAGGTGCCGTCATGGACTCATCAAAAAAAAAACATTAGCAGCATCATGCTTGTGCGATCGTCGAAGTTGTCCAGCGGACATGGTACTGCAAGCTGCTGGATCGTCAGGATACCCATCGAAAATTATTTATTTATTTATTCATGTCTTTTGCAGTGGCGAAGTTAGGGCTCGTGGCCCTCTCTTTCACTTAACCACATAGTTATAATAAAATACACAAATACTACCATTGAATAAGAAACATATAAAACAGTTACGTGAAATAATAATGATACTACTGCTACTACTACTACTACTACTACTACTACTACTACTACTACTACTACTACTAATAATAATAATAATAATAATAATAATAATAATAAGTGATAGTGTTAGATCTAGTAAATAACTGCGAATTTAAATTTGAAATGACAAAGTTATTTACATACCATAATGGCTCAATCATGCTATCATACATCACCAGTCACACCTAACAGTCAGCGGTGTTCATAAGGAAATCTCTGCAAGCAGTCTTAAATTTTGTATAAGTCTTGCACTTCCTTATGTCAGCTGGGAGTGTATTCCAAAGTCGCGACCCAGTCACAACGAAGGATTTATTGTAACGGGAATAACTGTTTTTTAAGTATCTTTTAACGTAATTCACATATTTGGCACTAATGTCGACAAAAGTATTGGTTTGGTGCCAAATTACACGGTGCAGAAGATATCCTCCATCGAGAACATGATGTAGGTCATCAAATGTGGGCTCATCGGTAACAGGATGGAATAATTTATAGAACACAGACTTTTGCGTCTTACGTATTCCTGCTTCATCAAAGATCGCAACCGGATACGAAGCTAGTTCAAACTGGATATATTGTTTCAATTCTGCATCGGATTTCCTTGCAAGGCAAATTATATCGATGATTGTGACGGAGACATCGATGTTAATCTTGAGCGCCCTGTGACGTCGGACAAATGTAGTGATACAGACGATGAAAGCGATGACGGAGAAATTGAGGCAGACGATCAAGACTGCCAGCCTTCATCAAAACGGTTTAAAATCGACTAACTCTGACATTTGAACAGTGGATTAGGCCTCCTGGGGAAACCACAAAAAAAAAAAAAAAAAACACGTAATTTACTCTACCGCCAGATGGTGTGGAAAAGAGTGATTTTATGCCAATACTACGCAATAATAATACTAATGGTAGGTACTTTGCCACAGCTGTTTACAGTGAAAAGCTGCTATACTTGTAACAAGTTAACAGCTTGTGCGCCTGGAATTCTGACAAATATTTATAACATGTAGAAACTTTGATATGGCATATCATTTCCATAGCTTTTCCGCAAGAATCAAAAAGGGCTCTACTTAGAATAGACGTAGCATACTAACGGTTCACCATAGAGACAAAAGATAGGGAACATTGTTGTAGGAAATTTACTCTAGATTATTTTTTAAAATAGGTATGTTGTTGATAAAGTTGATGGTTTGGGAGATATTTGCAGAAAAACGAAAAATGGTACCTTCTTGGGGCCAGAAGGGCCAACGCCGACTTCGCTCGAGGTGGAAAACTTGGGAGAGTAATATCTGGGTCCAAATAAAGCGATTAAATCAATGTCCAGCTTACCACTAATTATTTCCTTATTGAGGCTTTTTATCTGACCTGTCGCCTGGCCTATATGCATTATATACGGATATGAGCCATCCCTATGAATACTTTAACCTTTTGCACTCCTATGTCGAGTGGGGTTAAACATTCATTTAACTTCCGCTCCGATATCCAGTCGCACATACATGACGATAGCTTGTACTCACAGCGCTCGTATGACTTTGCTGTATTTCAGTATTGTGCAGCCATCTAGTGGTGTCCGAGAGAACACCTTTCCCTATTTGCGGAAATTGTAATGAATTCTTGGGATCATAAGAGAAATGAGAATGTGCTGAAGGAACTAAAAGTGAAACCAATAACTACATACTTTTGTGACTACCAAGAGAACTGGAAACATTTCCAAAGGAGATCCTTCGCTACCAGCCATGGGGAAATAGATCGATAGGATGTCCGATGAAGAGATGGAGGGGAAGTGCAAGACCGTAACAAGACATTTGGCCCAATACTTGGAAGGAAGATGATGATGATGATGATGATGATGATGATGATGATGATGATGTAATGAATTCTTAACCTTCGTTGTTCTAGAATGTTTATGACAGTTTTACCGATATTACAGATTGAATGTAAACTTGGCGTCTGCTTCATTCTCGCTCATGGAACTGGATATTTTAGAACAGTTATTGGACAGTCATAGTTACGATGATGAACAAACAAATGACGTGGAAATATAACATACCGTATTTACTCGGCTATAAGACCCCCCTCGCCTATAGTACCCCCCTCCACTTAATTTTCGAGAGCCAAAATAAAAAATTCTTGGAAATCGCTTATAGTACCCCCTCCATAATTATTGAGAGTCAAAATACCACATTCTTGGAAATTGACAATTCTTTACAAAATTTATAATTACAACTGAAATTAATTCTCTTTCATGACAAAAATATTTTTCTTGTTACAGTATAGGTGTATTAGCCTAGTTTGTTATTCGGACGATATGACCACCATTTTGCGTACTGCGTATGCGATGGGGCAGGATATCGAATTGTGTAGCCAATGGGCTTCACCCGATATCCAATCCACACTATTGGCCGAGTAGAAGCGCCATCCGCCAATGAACGTTATGGTTTCATCTTGCCTGCATTCTTCCGTTTACTACATAGTATTATTTATGTTGCGATTCGATTGTATTTACGACAGTCTCCTTAGTTTTATTTTGAACACATTTCATTTGTTGCAATAACCATCGTCGTTTGTGTGTGTGAAACGTTATTGGTATATGAATGTGAAATATGTGAATAATACGTGCTCAGTTGTGTTTACAAATGTTAGTGAGAAGTGATCCTGCATTCCCTAATTGATGCATTCTCCCTCCCTATGTTCAAATAAAAATAAAGTTTGCATTTCCATGTCTGATACTTTGTCCATTTAATTCTACTTCTTTGATACTGAAATTTTTGCATAGCAAGGGATAGTAGTGAAAGTCATTGGGGGATAGCCGAGAAAGTGAGGTTATGGCAGTCTCATGATGGGCTGATTAAAGATGTAAACTTTGTTTATTTAGATTAAATATATCATACTATGTAGCAACAAAATAAAATAGCTTATTTTTCCTCTCTCCCTTTCCCAAAATAATGGATTTTTGCGAAGTATGCGTCTATAGTACCCCCCCCCCCCCCCCCCTCAATTTCTTTTATTAAATTACCAGATGACTTATGAGGAATTCTTTCATTAGATTCTAAGGCAACACTGAAAAATGGCTTTTAAAATTTCTATATTGGAGAGTCGGACAACTAACTCATACTATTGTACAATAAAAGCCAAGAATAAGGACTGTCAAAAGTTGAACAACCTGAATAAGCTGCAATAGTATGCGAGAAGAGTGAAATCCAAAAATCTTTTAATAAGAAAACAACAAATTTAACAAGATACACAACACTAACAATCATTGTCTGGATTAGGCCCTGTCCAGGCGTTACTTACACCAATCTGCCTCTCCACCAATTACATAAACGCAGTAGTATTAACTAGGCCTATGAAAATGAACACTGCATTGTGTTAAAATGCCACCAAAGAGTATATAGTTCTGTGACATGGCCCATAGAAAGCAAATGAGTATTGGGTAACAAAGACAAGAAGTTACAACATGAGGAGAATAAACTACCTACTGTATAGAAACTTGAAATTAATTGTAGTGATAGAAGCCATTCTTCAGTGTTGCCTAATTCTAGTAAAGAAAGCTTTTCAGTCGGTCAACACAAATTGTGCCCAATTACATTAGGCGGGAAATAAGTATTTACATAACCTACAAATTAACACACTCTTTATACACAAATACCTACTTAATTGGATGTCATGTTTCGAACGGCACACGCTCATTCTTAGACCCTGTTCACTTAGGCTTAACTAGTATAAGATGTTTATGAATCACAATTAAACACAAATAAATATAAACATTATTTATATTACATAAGTTTGTAAAAACATGTGTGAAGTGTCCTATGGTTGATGCGTTATTACTATTATTATTAATGTGGATTAAGTATGTTTCCTGTTGTCTATTAAATTGTTATTATGGATAATCTCAGTATTGAAATTATCTGCCTATTTCGTTATTATTGCTATACATCAACTGTTCCTATTTAAACCATTGGCCTACATGTATTGCAATGTCTCGCGTGGCAAATACACAGTTAAAAATAATGCACTGGAAGTAATGGAATGATGTCAACTTATCTGGTTTTTAGAGCTGATTCTTGTGGCCTGGTTTTTACAAACTTATGTAATATAAATAGTGTATATACACTGACTGGAAAAAAAGTGGAACACTAATTTTTTATGTAATTTCTTAATTTATTCCACTAAAATGTATCGGTTTTCCAATATTTGCATTATTCATGTAAATTTAGATGGTTGGCAACAGAAAATACCGAATCATGTTTTACAACACGCTATAACTCACAAATTTCGTTACATTTTGCAAATCTTACAATTTTCTATTTTTTAGTAATGCTCTTTTGGGCTGGTGTTTATCAAACGTATTGCCAAACAAAACAGTATTAATGTTTGCACTGCACTGCAAGCGAACACTGGTCACTAAAAACGGGTGTTTCCACCTTTAGCGTCTATGACAGCTTATAAACGCTCAGGCATACTGTTCACAACTCGTCGAATGGCATCTGCCGGGATGCGATCCCATTCCTCCAGCAGCGATGTTCTCAGTTGTGCCAAGGTGATGTGGTCATGCTGTCTGACATTCCTTCCAAGCGTATCCCATACATGTTCGATGGGGTTCAAGTCAGGACTACGAGCTGGCCAGTCCAGGGTTTGAATCTCCACTTCCTGCAGATATTGTACAACACAGCGAGCAGTATGAGGGCGGGCATTATCCTGCATCAGCATGAAATTCTGACCAATGAAAGGCGCAAAGGGCATCACATGGTTCATCAGGATCTCTTCGATGTACCTTTGGGAATTGAGCGTCCCGTGATCGATGCACACCAACTCAGTGCGGGCCATAACGTTGATGCAACCCCACACCATAACCGAGCCACCTCCAAATGGAGTCCTGGAGGAGAAAGCAACAGGGCTGTACCTCTCCCCGCGCCTTCTCCACACTCTTTCTCTTCCATCAGGAGATCTAAGGTTAAAGCGACTCTCGTCAGTGAAGAGAACAGAGGCCCACTGCTCGTGGGTTCATCCCAGATGCTGCCTTGCGAAGCGAAGACGCGCCTCTCTGTGATGCCGTTCGAGTGCGGGTCCACGTGCAGATCTCCTGGACGAAAGATGAGCTTCTTCAAACCTTCTTCTTACTGTTCGCTCACTCACTCTCACATTTCTGACATTTTCCAGTTGATTTCGTGCCTGAACTGCTGTGGTATGCCGATCACGCAGAACTTGGAGGGTGAGAAATCTGTCATCCCTGGCACTTGTGCTTCTTCTACGGCCTGACCCTCGTCTCCTGTCGTATGTTCGGAGCTCTCTGTAACGTTGCACTGCACGATGTATGGTACCGAGAGATGATCCAATGACCTCAGCAACATAACGGAAGCTGCGGCCATCCTCCACCAATGCAACTGCCTGTGCAGCTTCTTCACGGCTAAGAGGCATGTTTTAGTGTGAACTGCAACTGGATAACTTGCTAAAATGTGTGACAATGGTTCACACGTGTTCAACAAGTGCCAGTTGTTATCCCTAGAACAACAATAAGCAAGCGGCAACACTCATAAACCTTAAAAGCTTCCAGTCCGCTACCCGCCATAAAACCATTAAGATAGGCTCATCGAGGATTGGGGGTAATTGGTGGTAATAAACCACCCTATGAAATGTCATATTATCAATTTCTATTCACGGATGTTTCAGATGTTTGTTCTAATGCATGAAAAGCTTTTAAAATGTGATTAAATCTTTTTCAAGGCTAGATTTATACTATTTATATTACTTTTTTTACCTGTTCCACTTTTTTTGCCGGTCAGTGTATTTATTTGTGTTTAATTGTGATTCATAAACATCTTAAATTAGTTAAGCCTAAGTGAGCAGGATCTGAGGATGAACGTGTGATGTTCGAAACATGTCATCCAATTAAGTAGGTATTTGGGCAGTTATTTTGTTATTTTGTGTTAGTTTGAAGGATATGTAAATACTTGTTTCCCGCCTAATGTAATTGGGCACAATTTGTATTGACCGACTGAAAAGCTTTCTTTATTATTATTATTCTTTCTTTCTCCGTTAGGGTCTTCTGAGGACCACGAACCAATTTCAATGTTTAGTCCATTGTTGTTCTTTCTTCTTCCTCCAATGCTCCTTCATCTTTTCGCTGTGTGTCTTCTTTCTCTCTTCCGACCATTTTGAGCCTGTTTTCTTATATTCCTTCCTTGGAGTCCTTCCATTCCCAAAACCTTTTTTTGAAAATTTCTCTCTCTAGTGCATCTTCTTCTCTTATATTGTTTTATTCTAACTCTTTCTTTACTTCTTGAAACCAGGCTGTTGTTGATTTCTTTTTACAAAGATATTTAAAAATCCGTTTGGTTAACCTGCTATCATTCATTCTATATAAATATCCGAAAAATAACAATCGCCTCTTCTTTATTGTCTCCGTTATGTTTTCAATGTTCTGATATATTTCTTTGTTACTTCTTAATTTCCAAAACTCTGTAGTTCTTACTGGACCGAGAATTTTGCGTATAATTTTTATTTCTGATACTTCTAAATTATCCAATTTATAATTTAATATTAAACATTCACTGGCATATAAGCATTCTGGTTTAATTACTGTTCTAAATAGTGCTGTATTTTCAATTTCTTAGATGAACATTTTTTGTTATAGATATTCCTGGTTATACCATATCGTCCCTCCTCTGGCAAACTAGCGAAAGTGAAAATTCTTAATTTTACAGGAGAGCTAAAACAAGTTTCATCTACTTGTATAAAATCCAGTTATTTTCTTTTTCGGTCACTTTTAATACTCAGTAGACTCATTAATCAACATGTTTATAGGTGCATTGATGTTAGCTCTTGTCTTAATTTTAAGGGCATAAATGGCAGTTTCGTTACTTTGCCAGAGTGATTTTATCATAATATCTCTAGTATTACTGTTCCATAGTATCGAATCTGCAATACAATTACAAAAGAAACAATTATTTAAATTAATTTTTAGACCATTAGACTTTTATTTAAAGGGAAAAAAGTCGAAATTCCAATAATTTTCTTCAAAAATTGAACACAATCAAAAAAAAGAAGTTCCGTGACGAACTAAAGAGCGTAATTTTCTTAAAATTGACGATTCATGCCAATGATTAATTTATATGGACCTATCTAGAATAATGACAAAATTAAGTTGGTAATATAGAAATTTCTAATTAGTTCGAAATATACCTGGTATAATGTAGCCTAATAGAGCAGTACAGTTGGCAGTCGTGGTGACTGAAAATATTTTTAGGTCCATCTGTTAAGGTAGAGAATACCAAATTTGGTTGAAGTCCAATGGATAGCATGGACGTTACATGCAGTTAGACATTGGATCTATCAGCGCGCCTAAAATCATGTTGGCCCCTGGCAGTCATGGTGACTGAAAATATTTTTAGGTCCATCTGTTAAGGTAGAGAATACCAAATTTGGTTGAAGTCCAATGGATAGCATGGACGTTACATGCAGTTAGACATTGGATCTATCAGCGCGCCTAAAATCATGTTGGCAACAATGTCGTGAATGTGTTGGTCAGAAATAATCTGAAATATTATGATCTCTTGTTGTGCCAATTTTGGATGAAATCCATTTGCTAGTATAGAAGATACATGTATTTTAAAATTGGACCTATCAGCAGGCTTAAAATCATGTTGGCAGCATTGGCGTATATTAGTTGCTCCAAATTAATCTAGAATGGCTGGTATTATACGTGTGCAAAGTTTAGAGCTGTTAGCTCACAAACTTTCTGATATATCGATAATAGGGTAAAAAAAATAGAGACAGCATGTATTAACAGTTGGCAGCTCTGGTGGCTCTTAAGAATACGCTCAGTCATGTCTGTTTATGTACACATAGTACATACGAAATTTGGTTGAAATCCAATTGATAGTGTAGAAGTTAAATACATTTAAAAATTGGGCCTATCAGCAGGCGTAGAATCATTTTGGCAACACTGCCATGTAGGGCCTCCTGGAAATTAAACTGAAATATTATTATCTACATGTGTGCCAATTTTGGAATAACACTCATGCATACCTTCCAAGATATCCAACATGGAAATCAAATTTCAATTGCGGTTTTTCAGCAGTTGGTAGCACTGACATCATTTTCACATATGGGCTGGAGATATTCAGGTGTATATATACACTCATACCAAATTTGGTTTCAATTGCTGGAGCCATTTCGGAGTTGATAGGAGGGGACAAACACACAGAGACAGACAGACATACATTTGCCGGGAACGATCTCATAAGTCTATTTTATCCTAATTTTTGAAAAATGTGAAAAGTAGGCTAGTAACAAATAAATTAATACATAAATTAGCATACCACAATCTACTGAAAATCTGATTCTTCTGAAACATTCGGTTCGGGGAGTGTATCTCTCACCGTTTCTGATGACGGAAAGGTTTCATAAAATGCATGATAAACCTTTGGAATTTGCAGGTTATAGCAAAGTTTCTTCTGATCCTTTAATTTTGCACCGGAGATGCAGAATCTTGGAGGGTAAGGTTTCACTACTTGACAGTCCGATTGGCGGCCTCTTCGATTCCTGAGAACGAACCTACTAAACATAGCATCTTCATAAACAGTCTTTATCTGAACTGTACCTGGTTTGCCCTTTTTTTATCAAAACCAAACAGCTTTTCGGAAAGGCAAAGGATTCTTACCTTCAACCGACATAAAACTGTTCTTTATCGGGTTGAATTCAATAAAGTCAGTGTGCACCAATGAAGGAACATTGCAGGGTGATGGATTCTTGCGTGCATTTCGTATCTGTTGAACCCATCCTTCAGGAGTGTACATCATCATCATCATCATCATCATTTCCCCTTATCCAGCTTCTGCCGGGTCGGGGTATTTATGGCACTTCTCCACTTTCCTCTTTCCTTCCACCATTCTTCTTCCACGATCTTGTCCCAGTCCAGATTTCTTTTTCTCACGCTGTTCTTCACTGCATCAATCCACCTTGTTCTAGGTCTTCCCCTTGCTCTCTTACCCTTGCACTTCGCCTCCAGCATCTGTCTTGGTATTCTATTTTCCTCCATCCTCTTTACATGTCCAAACCACCTTAGTTTATTCTTCTCAATTCTCTCATTTAGTTTTCCCATCCCAACTTCCTTCCTAACATCTTCATTCCTCACTCTGTCTTTCCTTGTCTTACCTATCATACTTCTTAGTGTACACTGGGAGGTTATTTGCAGACATATATAATTTTTGAAGAATAGAATCACATTCCATTAACTGTGCCCTGGCTCAAAATAAATGTGATCGATCTGCTGGAGCCTTTGGTGTTTCTTGATTGTTTCTAGACACATACAAACATAGTTTGCATTTTTTTTGTTGTCCCTCGCAGCTATCTGACATCATTACATTCTCAATATCAAGCGAATCTGACACATTCGTTATTTTGCTGTAGTAAACTTTGTTGTATACTATTGTGTTGACTACGGCAAACTAACCAAAGTGCAGATTCGCTACTTTTCCATTGTCAAAATCCCATTGTATGCAGTTTCGTAAATAAAGAAGAGCTAATTGTTGCCAAACGGAACGAGCTACAGATACAACACTTTGCCAGACTGTAGATCTTATATTAATATTAATTCTATGATATAAATTGCAGATTTGCTATTTTTGCACTTTCGCTAGTTTGCCAGAGGTGGGACGATATGTTATGCTACTTGAATCTTGTGCACTCTTTCTTCTACAGCAGCTTTTTCTAAGCCATTCTTCTGAATTATTTCCCCCAAATATTTAAACTTATCTACCCTCTTAACTCGACCAATTTTTGTTATTAGGGTTTCTGGAGCATTTTTAGCCTACTTTTCACATTTTGCAAAAATGAGGAAAAAGTAGACTTATGAGATCGGGCAAATGTGTGTCTGTCTGTCTGGCTGTGTGTGTGTCCCCCCCTATCAACTCCTAAACGGCTGCAGCTATCGAAACAAAATTTGGTAGGACTAAAGATCTATACCTGAATATCTCACGGCCATATTTGAAAATGATGTCAGTGCTACCAACTACTGAAAAATCGCAATTGAAATTTGAGCTCCATGTTGGATATCTTGGAATGTATGAATGGGAGCTATTTCAAAATTGGCGCACGTATAGATAATATTTCAGTTTAAATTTCAGGAGGCCATACATGGCAGTGTTGCCAAAATGATTATAAGCCTGCTGATAGGTCCAAATTTTTTACATTCTCAATATCAAGCGAATCTGACACATTCGTTATTTTGCTGTAGTAAACTTTGTTGTATACTATTGTGTTGACTACGGCAAACTAACCAAAGTGCAGATTCGCTACTTTTCCATTGTCAAAATCCCATTGTATGCAGTTTCGTAAATAAAGAAGAGCTAATTGTTGCCAAACGGAACGAGCTACAGATACAACACTTTGCCAGACTGTAGATCTTATATTAATATTAATTCTATGATATAAATTGCAGATTTGCTATTTTTGCACTTTCGCTAGTTTGCCAGAGGTGGGACGATATGTTATGCTTCTTGAATCTTGTGCACTCTTTCTTCTACAGCAGCTTTTTCTAAGCCATTCTTCTGAATTATTTCCCCCAAATATTTAAACTTATCTACCCTCTTAACTCGACCAATTTTTGTTATTAGGGTTTCTGGAGCATTTTTAGCCTACTTTTCACATTTTGCAAAAATGAGGAAAAAGTAGACTTATGAGATCGGGCAAATGTGTGTCTGTCTGTCTGGCTGTGTGTGTGTCCCCCCCTATCAACTCCTAAACGGCTGCAGCTATCGAAACAAAATTTGGTAGGACTAAAGATCTATACCTGAATATCTCACGGCCATATTTGAAAATGATGTCAGTGCTACCAACTACTGAAAAATCGCAATTGAAATTTGAGCTCCATGTTGGATATCTTGGAATGTATGAATGGGAGCTATTTCAAAATTGGCGCACGTATAGATAATATTTCAGTTTAAATTTCAGGAGGCCATACATGGCAGTGTTGCCAAAATGATTATAAGCCTGCTGATAGGTCCAAATTTTAAATGCATATAACTTCTACACTATCAATTGGATTTCAACCAAATTTCGTATGTGCTGTGTGTACATAAACAGATATGACTGAGCGTATTCTTAAGAGCCACCAGGGCTGCCAACTGTTAATAAATGCTCTCAATATTTTTAAATCCAAATACCCATATATCCGAAAGTAGGCAAGCCGACAGCTTTAAACTATGCATACGTATAGTACCTGACATTCTATATTAATTTGGAGTAACTTATATACGTCAGTGCTACCAACATGATTCTAAGCCTGCTGAGAGGTCCAACTTTAAATACATGTAACTTCTATACTATCATTTGGATTTCAACCAAATTTCGTGTGTGCTATGTGTACCATAACAGATATGACTATGCCGATTCTTAAGAGTAACCAGGGCTGCCAACTGTTAATAAATACTGTCTTTATTTTTGTTACACTAATATCAAAATATGAGAAAGTTTGCAAGTCAATAACTCTAAACTTTGCACACATATAGTACCTGGCATTCTAGATTAATTTGGAGTAACTAATATAGGCCTACGCCAGTGCTGCCAACATGATTCTAAGCCTGCTGATAGGTCCAATTTTAAAATGCATGTAACTTCTATACTAACTAATGGATTTCATTCAAAATTGACACAATAATAGATCATATTATTTCAGATTATTTCTGACCAATACATGGATGTCATTGTTGCCAACATGATTTTACGGACGCTGTAAGATCCAATGTTTAACCGCATGTGACGTCCATGCTATCCATTGGACTTCAACCAAATTTTGTATTCTGTACCTTAAGAGATGGAACTAAGAATATATTCAGTTACCAGGGCTGCCAACTGTAGTTCTCTATTAGGCTACAGTATTTCACACTAATTAGAAATTTCGATATTACCAACTTAATTTCGTCATTATTCTAGATAGATCCATATAGATTAATCATTGGCATGAATCTTAAATTTTAAGAAAAGTAGGCTCTTTAGTTCGTCACGGAACTTCTTGTTAGTATTTGTTATAAATTTTGTTTTTTCTACATAAATCTTAAAACCTGTTTTATTGGCTATCTCTTGTAATAGATTGATTTGTACTGTTGCATGAGCTACATTTTCAGAAAGTATGGCAAAATCATCAGCAAATGCCAGACAATTCACTTTAACACCACTGTTTTTGCTCCCTAGTGGGGTGATACTGTAAATTCTGCTCCTTCAATTTCGTATTCCAAATTCGTACTATTTTTTCCAGGATACAATTGAATAAGAGTGGAGATAAACCATCGCCTTGCCTTACACCTGTATTTATTTTGAATGGTTTTGAAATTTCTCCCTGAAACTTTACCTCTGAAATAGTGTATGTGAGGGTTTCACGGATTAGGTTTGCCAATTTAGATTTAACTCCAAATTCTCTGATTACTTTATCTAGAGTTTCCCTGTCGACAGAATCAAATGCCTTTTTGAAATCTACAAATGTCACTATTCTGGTTTTAGAAGATAATTGTCTGTGATGAATTATGGACTTTAGGTTGAATATCTGTTCTGAGCAAGATCTGACTTTTCTAAATCCACTTTGATATTCACCTACATGACTGTCAAGTGTTGCTTCTACCCTGTTTAGTAGTATTGAGAATATCTTGTAGGCCGCTGACAAAAGGGATATACCTCTATAGTTATTGACATCTTGCTTATTACCTTTCTTGTGCAAAGGATGTATAAGGGCCACTTTCCATTCTTGCGGGATCGTCTCTGTTTTCCAGATTTCTTGAAAAATGATTTCAAGGTCACCTAAGATTTTTGGTTGAGACCACTTTCTGAGTTCAGCCGTAATGGAGTCTCCTCCACTACCTTTGTTGTTTTTTAGGGTTTTAATTGCTTTTTCAATTTCCTCGATAGTAGGTGGTTGATCTGTTTCTAATTTTCATGTAGGCTAATTCTGGAAATTCTAGCTTGTTGTCTGGTTCTCCACAGTTCAGAAGTCGATCAAAGTACTTTGCTAGTATTTCACAATTCTCGATATCAGTTAGACCTAGTCTGCCATTTTCATCTTTGGAGCAAATACTTGGAGCTTGATAACCTTTTAAATTATTTTTGAAAGTCTGACAGAAATTTCTGGAGTTATGTTTGACAAAATTATCTTGCATATCAACAAGTTGTGACTTTTCAAACAAGCGTCTAGTACTCTTTATGATTCTTGCTGTTTCTTTCCTTTGCTGTTTAAATTGATCAAAATGTTCATTATTTCCAGAGCATTTCCATTTTTTCCATAATTTTGTTCTTTCTTCTAGAGCTTCTTCACAACGTTCATTCCACCAAACTTTCTTTTTCGTATTAGCTATGCAAAATACATTCTTTGCTGCATTATTGATTTCTTTGGATAATTCTTGCCAGTTACCTGGTTTAGTTATTTGAATTTCTTCCTGAAAGAGTTTTATTTCTTCTTGTGTTATGTTGAGTCTATCTGTGTTATCTTATATATTAAAATAGTTTTCAAAAAAATGCACCCTCTACTAAAACTGAAATATCTCGGGAAGTATTTGTGCTATGACGACGTTTGTTGTCTTAAAATGTAATGCCCGTCACACATTATCGATTGATACCCACCTTACTTGATTATATCATCCGTGTAATAAAATAATTGCGAATATTACTTCCTTCAAGGTCACACGAAAATAGAATCAAATGACTTGACGGACATATTGTCACTAGGCAACAACGACTAACACCGTATCATGATATTCAACGCCGCCCCAATAATAAATCTAACTTGATGGACTGTCACTAGGCGACAACGACTTACTCTGTATCATGATAGTCCGGTAAAGTAGAGTGCACATCTTCATCGTGGTTTCCATGGTAGTAATGTGAATCCACGTAAACATCTTCATATTAACAGAGATAAAATCTCTTTGGGGACATAACGCATTCACTTAAAAATCTTCTATGTGTTTTGAATCATGCCAAAACAGAATATTTCTTCATGCAATTTTTTGTTTTATTTCGTTAGTTTGGTGTTTCAATACATCCAACATAATTATAACATTCACTGGTATAGGGCGATCAGTTCCCTAATTACGTCATGATATCGTTAACTTCTACCTGCTCCACTCGGGCGCTAATGTCGCATGTATTCATACATGATATCATTAACTTCTACCTGCTCCACTCGGGCGCTAATGTCGCATGTATCCATACAATAAGCAGAACGGGATTCACAAGCCAGAAGTCCGTATATATATCCTGAAACACCAGTACATTACGCCTGGAATAAGAGCAACTACCAGTGGCAAAAAAGAAAAAATGTTTCAAAAACTATGGGCAGAATGTATAATGTTTCGCCTACAGAAGCAGAAAGGTATTATTTACGCCTGTTATTGCTTCACGTCATAGGTGCTACCAGCTTCCAGGATCTACGAACATACAAAGCCGTTGTCTATTCTACTTTTAAAGAAACAGCTAAGGAGCGAGGTTTGCTGATTGATGATTCTAAATGGCAGCGTTGTTTGGCAGAAGCATCACAATTTCAGATGCCTCTCAGTTACGACCACTGTTTGCTTACATATGTATCATTCAGATCCCTTCAAATGTAAGACAGTTATGGGTCATTTTCAAGAATTCATCAGAAGATTATCTGCACTTTCACAAACCTAACATTGCATATCAGTTCACTCTTATGAAAATGAAAATCCACAGCCTGCTTCCAGTCTACGACCGGGTCATGAATGGAATGAATGAAGCCCCCATACATATTTCTAATACATTAAAGCTCCATGGTCTTCCCATTACTTCTCTCGAATTGCCAGCTATTATCGATAATTTTCCTCAGACACATTTACCAATGAATTATCCAAAAATGAATGTGGATGAATTAAGTCGGATGATAAACCAAGCAAATGAAAACCAAATGGCTATAATTACAGAAATTTTGGGGTTAGTACAAAACAGCAATGAAAGGATGCGTAATGCATATTTCATTGACGGTCCAGGGGGCACCGGGAAAACATTTCTTTACCAATGCTTGATTCACAGTTGCACAAATTTGGGGTTAAATATAGTTTCTGTTGCATGGACTGGTATTGCAGCAATGTTACTACCTCAGGGGTGCACT
Organism: Meconema thalassinum; assembly: GCA_946902985.2. Lineage (NCBI taxonomy): Eukaryota > Metazoa > Arthropoda > Insecta > Orthoptera > Tettigoniidae > Meconema > Meconema thalassinum. Next base: position 1,499,056,369 of record OX336388.2, on the reverse strand, counting down.
GTACACAGCCAGTTTCAAGTTACCTCTACATTTACATGAAAGTTCTGTATCAGGAATAAAAGTTAACAGCAAGGAAGCTTTTTATATTAGTTCAGCAAAACTTATCATCTGGGATGAAGCCCCTATGGCTAGTAAGCACGCGTTGATGTGTGTAAATCGGCTGCTCAAGGACATCATGAATAACAATGTGCCTTTCGGAAGGAAAATTATCATCTTAGGTGGAGATTTTAGGCAGGTATTGCCTGTTGTGCCTCACGCATCTACAGCAGCTTCAGTCCAAATGTCAGTAAGGTTCTCTCCTTTGTGGCCATTATTCAAAATTTTTCAACTCAACAAAAATATGTGAGCGGATACAGATCAACGTGACTTTGCAAACTTCTTGATACAAATTGGTAACGGTGAATACCCTCAAATGTTGGAAACAATGTACTACTTCCTCGCCTTGACCTTACGCCATCAGATACTTCTATGCCATTATCCTTCAAAAGGAGGCAGTTTCTAGTACGTTTGGCTTTTTGTATACCTATCAATAAAGCTCAAGGTCAAACTCTAGATCAAGTAGGCATTTATTTACCTCAATCAGTGTTTAGCCACGGACAACTGTAGGTCGCACTATCGCAAGCAAAATCCTTTCATGACGTCAAAGTTCAAATAGAACCAAAAGGCAAGCGAACAGCAAATGTCGTATGGAAGGAAGTACTATTAGAATGTTAAAACGAATGTTGCGGAGGAGCACAGACCTCAACCAACGGGGCACAGATTAAATAACAATTATACAAGGACGTCCGCATCCCTAATACGACAAGTGTCCTGTGGTAATGGTAAAAAAGAGTGCTATTGTCCAACATCAGTGATTACTATCCTACATCCAGTTCTTTCATTGCCTCAGTTCTATAACTAAGATATACTCAATCAAATTTACAGCTTAATAAATATTAATTCCTTCTGTGTGAGTTATCTTTTCATTTTTCATTAATCGCCTTTACTTACTATTCTATCTGTAGTGGTGGAGGCGATGGCTGTCTTTACAGAGGTGTGCAAATTATTAGATTCGATGGCAGTTTTACTTTTCACGGTTTAATGCACTAAGTATGTTTACAAGGCGATGAAATTACTTCAAATGTTTAACCAAGACTCCTAATTATATTTTCATTTAAGAAATTCAAATTAAAATGATTTTTTAGAATTTCCACTAACAGAGGAGCCTTGCAAATGCAAAATGCCACACGTTACATTTTTATTACTTCACCCCTGGAGGCTGGATTAAGACAGCTCCTTAACCCGGTCCATGAGTCAATCCTAATTGGCTACATGGATAATTCTTGCCAGGCGCGTCCACGTCGCGGGGGTGGGCAACGGTACTGTAATATACCTTGGAACTACAGTACCGGCTAAGTTCTGGTGAGGACCCAGTCCTATGGGGTATAACATAGGCCCCGTGCACAGGGTTACGTGCGAAGACCTCAACGGAATCTGCAGCGGAGAAGATGGACTTCGGAACGGTGGAGATTGCGGAAGAGGCAACCCAGTACTCGGGGAATAGTATGAGTACAGCATCAATCGGCAGCGTCTGTTTCCCATGTTAGGGGCGGCTGCAAGGGCGTCTGTTCTCCATGTTAGGGGCGGCCTGAATAATAGCTGGCAGTAGCTTCATAAAATGCCTTTGGGAGTGGCGACCCCATCGTAATAATAGCCTAAAATGGAAATGGCACTTCCAATGATTCGGAAAAGGTTAGGGCGTACCCTGCAGGCGACGCGCAGTTCCTTTGGTACTGGGGGAACTGTGAGAAATGGGCGACCAGTAACCAAAATGAAAGTGGGAATCATGAATGTCATGACCCTGACAGGCAAGGTGGAGGAGGTGGTAGACTTCATGGAGAGGGAGAAGGTTGGAATGATGGGGCTGAGTGAAGTGAAATGGAAAGGTAAAGGAAGGAAGAAATTGAGGAAAGGATATACATTATACTGGAGTGGTGGCCAAGAGGCAAAAAATGGCGTGGGACTGATAACCTCGAAACAACTGGAGGAGTATGTTGAAGTGGTAGAGTGTGTGAGTGACAGAATAATGAAAATTAGAATGAAGATGAAGAATGACGTGATGGACTTCATTCAAGTGTATGCACCACAGACTGGAAACAGAGAAGAAGATATTGAAGTATTCCTGGAGGATGTAGAAAGAGTAATCTCAGATGTAGAAGTGGTGATCATGGGAGATATGAATGCACAAGTCGGAAATGAGAGACAAGGAAAGGAAGAAGTTGTTGGACCATATGGATATGGGAAAAAGAACCGGGAAGGAGAGGAACTTGTAAACTTTTGTGAAAGGAATGGACTGACAGTGGGTAATTCATGGTTTCGGAAGAAAAACAGCAGGAAAATTACGAGATATGGGTGGGGTGATAGAAGAACAAAATCAGTAATTGACTACTTCCTGGTGGTAAGGACAAATCGCAGAAAGCTGTTGGATGTGACAGCTTTACCAGGAGAAGCATTTGATGGGGACCATAGAGCTGTGGTGGCAAAATTTAGATGGGGAAAATTGGAAAACCTAAAGGAGATCAGAGAAAGTAAAATAAAAGTATGGAAATTGAAAGACAAAGCTGTACAGGAAGATTTTCAGGAGAGATTGAAGCAACAAATCCCAGTTACTGAAGTGGAAAATGTAGAAGAGGAATGGTCCCACTTTAAAAAGGCATTTGCTGGTGCAGCAGAGAGTGCTTGTGGTAGGACGTCAACAAGAGTGAAAGAGAAGGAGACACCGTGGTGGAATGAGGAAGTGAGGAAAGCAGTGAAAGAAAAGAAGTCTGCATGGAAAGAATGGAACCGAGATCAAACAGAAGAAAGCAAAAGGAAGTATCACGACAGCAAACGGAGGTGTAAGAAAGTGGTAGGAGAAGAAAAGAAGAAAAGTTGGGAAGAATTTACACGAAGAATGGAAACAGATGTAAGTGGCAGTAAAAGGATGCTGTATGGGCTTCTAAGAAGTAAGAGGAAAGAAAGGGTTACTACAAAGCTGGTGAAAAAGGAAGATGGAGAGTTGTTAACACACCCGGAAGAGATAAAGGGATGATGGAAGGAGTATTTCGATAAGCTATTGAACGTGAGCAATTGTACTGGTGAGATCGAAGTGACACAGCCTGACGACTCTATAACAGAAGATGATATAACAATGCTGGAGGTGGAATTAGCAGTACAGAAAATGAAGATGGGAAAAGCAACAGGGGTGGATGAAATCAGTGTAGAAATGATAAAGGCTGCTGGACCTGTTGGTATGCAATGGCTGTATCGACTGCTAAAGTGTGTGTGGAAACGGAAATGTGTACCAGAAGACTGGGAGAAAGGGCTAATAATACCAGTGTTTAAGAAAGGGGACAAGAAAGTGTGTGATAACTATAGGGGGATCACCCTCATATCACAGATAGTAAAAATACTGGAAAGGATATTAGAAAGAAGAATGAGAAGAAAGGTGGAAGGAGAGTTGCAAGAGGAACAGTATGGCTTCAGGAGTGGAAGATCCACAGTGGACCCAATCTTTAGCTTGAGGCAGGTGATGGAAAAGAACTGGGAATATGGAGAGGATTTGATCATGACTTTCATAGATCTAGAAAAGGCATATGATAGTGTCCCCAGAGAGAAGGTATGGGAAACCATGGTTAAGAAGAGACTGGGAAGAGAAATGTTGGAAATGGTGCAAGCAATGTACAACAACTGTGTTAGCAGGGTTCTGACCCCTGTTGGAAAGACAGATTGGTTTAGGAACAAGACTGGACTAAGACAGGGGAGTGTGCTGTCACCCCTTTTATTCATAATGGTAATGGATGAAATTGTAAAGGAAACAAAGGAAGCATATGGACATGAAGAAATGAAGTTACTATTATTTGCAGACGATATTGTGGTCTGGGGAAGGAACACCGAAGAAGTGCAAAAACAACTAGATGCACTGAACGAAAATATTCAGAAGTATGGTCTGAAAATCAGTACAGAGAAAAGCAAGACCATGGTGATGACAAGAGGGGAAAGACAAGGAAATGGCACTGTGAAAATTGGAAGTCAGAGTTTGGAAATTGTGGACACGTTCAAATACCTAGGAAGTGAATTGATGCAAACTGGTAGGTTGGACATGGAGATTGGCAGGAGGGTACAGCAGAGCAATGCATTCTATCAAAGTGTAAGAAAACTTGTTTGGGATAAGGAAGTACCAAGGAAAAGCAAGGAGGTAATGTATAAAATGTACTATGTACCCATATTAACGTATGCAGCTGAGACTTGGACCCTGACGAGCAGGCAAGAGAGTAGAATCCAAGCCTGTGAAATGAAATTCCTAAGAAGTATGATAGGTAAGACAAGGAAAGACAGAGTGAGGAATGAAGATGTTAGGAAAGAAGTTGGGATGGGAAAACTAAATGAGAGAATTGAGAAGAATAAACTAAGGTGGTTTGGACATGTAAAGAGGATGGAGGAAAATAGAATACCAAGACAGATGCTGGAGGCAAAGTGCAAGGGTAAGAGAGCAAGGGGAAGACCTAGAAAAAGGTGGATTGATTCAGTGAAGAACAGCGTGAGAAAAAGAAATCTGGACTGGGACAAGATCGTGGAAGAAGAATGGTGGAAGGAAAGAGGAAAGTGGAGAAGTGCCATAAATACCCCGACCCGGCAGGAGCTGGATAAGGTGAAATGATGATGATGATGACTCTACTTTGTGTGTGAATTAAGAGCAGAGGGATTTGGGGTCTTTTAACTGATGAAAGCTATTGCACTATTCAAAGATTCATGACCTATGTATTGAAATCACTTGACTTAAATTCTAAAGTCAATGAAAAATTGAAAACGGACCCAGCTCAGATAACCCTCAGAATCCAATAATCTGAAAGTTTCCAGACGCAATTCCTTATGGGAAAAGGTGTAATTCCACGGGAGAGGAAACACTACTAAGTAGGACAACAAAAGAAGTTGGTCAATAAAATGATTTTGAATAAAAGACATTATGACTTAAAATTATTTTATTTAATTCTATTAATTTTCACACCTCTATATTTTGCCCGTTTGAGGAGATCATCTGGCTACCACCAACCGTGTATGGCCTTCCAGATGACCTCTTCCTCCGAACACATATCGACGAAGAGGATTGGAGTGCAAACCAAAAGGGCTCGCCGGCTGTGAGACTCCCCTGCCCCAAGGATCAGGTTCCCATCATGATTTGCAAAGTCATAGACATACACTCCCACAAAAAAAAAAAAAAAAAGCTACGAAAGAATGTAGTCCAGTCTTAAGTAAAGATCGTTGGAATTGTTTATTTATAAAATCCAACCCCTAACCTAGGATCCGAGGGCATAAAATCGGCTAATCCGCTATCTAATTTGAAACAAACAAAGAAAACTAACCCTTAAACTATAAAGTTAAACCCTCGTGATCAGCTCTAATTACAAACAAAGTTGGGCAAAACGGGGGAAAATGGTTCCAAACCCTAATTGAAATTACAATAGAAAAAGTAACGATGTTCTAGAAAGAATCATCGTGCCATGAATAACTAGTCACAAATGACTGCAAAAATCTAAATGATTCTAAAGACCATCCCGCATTTACATTTAATGTAAATCTGAGCTAAATCTGAATTATAGCAACATCGGATCCAAATGTCCGTGTATAAATTAAACAAAACTAGTATAACAGTCATTTCAATACAATCATACATATAACAAAATAGTGATACCACAACACTACATTAAAAAAACCAACAGTAGGGTTCACATAAGGAAAATACACTGAAATAAATTCAGAACACAATAATAATGCTTCTTATTTCCCTGCCTGCTTCGAAATGGAGACTGTTTGTTTGTTCCATTCGTCATCTATAGTGTAAGCAAATTCAAACAAGGCATGCTTTGGAAGCATGTCAAAACAAACATGTGGTACACGATCCACAAGTTGACTACCCTTAGGTCAGCAACTGATTCCTATCAAGTTAAACCATGTATTTGTCTAGAATTTCCCTCCTAGGGATTCTTTATCTCAAGCACGTTGCATTGGTCCAAATGTAAACATTTGGGCCGATAACCTAGATGTTAGGCCCCTTAAAACAACAATTATCATCATCATCAAATGTAAACAATCATGATCAAGGTTAATCAGTTGATTAATATTTAATTAAAGTTTTAACCCACGTCGATTTAATAAAAATTTATATTTCATGATTTAGGTTTCGGATTATTACTATCATTATTTAAGAGTATTATTGAATGACCAACAATGCAAGGCTAATAGACTGAAAACTAAACACAACAGAATGTACGTGGCAACTGTTTGTCAACAATAAAACAAGTTATAATTCCTAATCATAAGTCTTTGACAGTTCCTTACAAGATGCATGATTCGAATAATCATGGCAACATTGAGCACTAAGCGGCTCCAATATCATAAAAATATGCTTTAGTCCATAACAACACATCTCCAGATGGACAAGCAAAGTTCCATCTAAATACCATTCTCAAATAGCTAAACGTGTCCTCCACGGGACCACGCAAGAATTCACCTTAGCAGTCATCGCCATGAGTCTGCTGGCATAAAAATCTGAACGGGAAACCACCCCAATAAATCAACGTGTCAAAACACGGAAACAATCAACCACCTTCAGTGAGAAAATAAGCCTACCAAAAATAGCAAAAGTGTGGCTCCATTCATTAAAGAAATACCCTGATAGTATATAAATATCATGTCCATCCGCTTACAACATCTGCGAATTTAATTAAATAATGGGAAATACAACTTCTTAAACACCCTATACTCAAAAAACAATGATGCAAGTGTACATGTATGACTGGGCTCTATGAACTGCTCGATAAAGAAAATCTTTCTAGCATAAACAAGGTATGCGGGCATGCATCAGCTGTCCCACTTGAAAAATCAAGTGTGCTGCTCTGCAGGTTAAAGCAGTTAACCTTGAGCATCGAAAGCTGTCATCCTAACGAAGTCCAAGTGTTACTTGCACGCTTCACTGCGTGTCAATGTCTATCAACATGTAGAAAAAAACTGGTGTAATGCACTCAAAAATGTCCATTATTTCACTCTGTGCATACTATAATACAATGTCTTTATCATTGGGATAACAAGGCTTCGAAACTTGCCTTGAAAAATGAGGTCCAAACATAAGCTGCATCGTAGCTTTGCAAAACATACTAAAAGAAAGATATGTTACTTTTCAAAGAGATTAGAAAATATACTCCTCTGTCGCAAAGAAATGAATTGTTCACAAAAGAACGTGCGCAATGCACTCAAAATAATTAAAATGTTCTTACAAACGCCATCCTCATGGCTTACTATTTCAAATGTTACTATTTAATGTTGAATGGTCGGTTACAAGTGCTTTAACAAAGGTCACTCCCACTCTCTCAAGTGATTCACCTCGAATCAAGGTTCTGAGACCTTAAAAATGTATTTTACAAAAATATGGTAGATGCGTAACCTCTACGACATCAAAATGATACGATCGTCAGTGGCGTATTTATTCTTTCAGTATAAAAGGGGCCTCAAAGTTATCAAAAGAAAATGACCTTACTTTGAGCTGGTTAAATCAGACAAAACATTATTTCTTCTCAGCTGATGTCCATTCTAAAGACTGTACAAAATTATGACACATATTCGCACCCCTCTGAGGTGTCTAACTCATAGACATAAGCTATCTGCCAAAATGCGGAAGCTTATGCAAATGAAAGTATGCCGTCAGCGGCATCTACAAAAATACAAGACCTACCTAAATGACTGTTATAACGGTTGACTACAATTAATCCACCCCCGAGACCAGAACAGATTACAAATAGAAATTGAACTTAAACTCACGACGTCATGTTTCTCACAGAGAAACATCCCAGGCTTCAAATTCATGGATCAATCCTTGTATTCCCAGGTGGTAATGATATTTCCTCGGCCATGGCTTTCGCAATTCTAGAATCGGCTTCCATATTGCTGATGTTAGATGGACAATGGCTCCTCCATTGGGATATTTACGGCATCATCTCGTTCCTCGTGGTACAGGCGTAAATCAGAATGTCGTCACCGTCAAACATTTTGATGTTCTCGTTGAAGTAACGAAATAGTAGGTTGAATAACACTGTTTTATCAGTGCTGATGTTTAATTTTAGCGACACTGGCTTTGAATGGTGCAGGCTTTATAAAATCAAAATGGCCATGTGCCTGCTTCACTGAGGCTATCTTTCACAGGTTCTAATAGCACGTTATTAGCACAATCATTTTAAACATTTAGATGAGATTCGCCTGGACACAGCGTACTTCATTAGCATTAACAATTTCCACAGCACTCAACGCTGTTAAATAGCACTATAATTTTCACTTTGCTGGAAATTTGTGCGACCCACATTCCACCATGTGGTGATTGCACAATGTACAAGGCGTACAGAAAAATCACTAAATCACTCGTACTTTGACAATATCACTTTATCGTGATTATAATTCTGTAGAAAACAATTTCACAAGCACTGCGGTGCTGATACAATGTAGGATGCTTGGTCAATCCTTAGATACGACTTCCTTAGTCTTTTCACCAACAAAATGTTCATCGGTCACTCGACCGGACTTAGTAACGCACACATCCGTGCGGCTCAAACGCACATGGGATTGTCCTTCCTCTCTGCTTGGCGTGTTCCGGCTTCGAATACCGCCGAAGTCATTTAGCCTTTACTTCCTTCTTCCTCGCGCTTCTGCGATGCGAATACCTTAAATTACCCATCATAGTATCATATAGACGTGGCTAATAATGCAGAATTACCAATTATAATATTTCTAAGATGCACATCGTAGATATAACAATCTGCGATCATGATTAATTCTTTTTACTCTTCCAAAAGAAATCAAAAGTTCTCCTGAAGATGATACATGCTTCCGGAATGCGTTCAGTGTTTCTCAGTTGGAGTATTCTTATTTTACCAATAAAATTATCACCAGCATGAGATCAAGCGGTCTCAATATGTTACCAAGAGTTACATCTCTAAATTCAAATATAAGCGACCCATCTTTTATTTTAAATTTATACCATTGGTATCATAAGTAGACAGAACACCAAATTGTACTGCTGTGGCCTTAAATTGTGTGGATATCTCTATCTACTTAATATAAAACAAAATTCCAATTCTTGGATATAACGGGTAATCTCGAGAGCAGCTTGATGGATTTTGATGCGGTTTTCACCATTCTGTAAAGGATTTCTCGACGAAGGATTAGGTAGAAAAACATTTATTTATGACCAAAAGAAGCCGAGCAGTTACAATTTCAGTGAAACGAGTTGAAGAAAAACCTAACACCTATGTGTCTTTTAAGCTAACGCTGGGTAAACCGTTAAAAATATCGAAATACTCTGAGAATTGTTCAGCAGGAAAAGTTCTGCAAGAAAGTCCGCGACAGCTCCCACATTGACCACTGTAATTGTTTTTACGTTTTCATTTCTTCAATTAATCTCCATTCAGTGGAAATTTAAATTACTAGCTTCAGAGTGAGTTTACGAGCTTGCGAGCGACCTATCACCCTAGCTTCAGCCAGCATCAAACAGTCGAGCCGAGTCGAGTTAATACTTCAGAGAAGAGTATAGCTTATGTGTTTGGAGTTAGATGTTCACCTCGGCTTTTCAGAATTGCGTCTGGAACCTGACGTCCGTGCGCCTTTTAAGCTTACGCTGGGTAAATAGTGGGACACACACACTGAGGACAGGCAGACACCCACACATTTGATCTCATAAGTCTACTTCATCATTTACCCAAAAGCGACGGTACCACAAATGTCTGTTCAGGTCACTAGCATGAAGACATGCAAATATCATATGGACAGAAGTGCTGTAGGATTGTTGAAGTGAATGCTGCGGGGCAGCACGGGTCTTCTAGTATTGAATAAATTTATGTTTTCTTCTTCGGTTTTTATGTGCGAGAAGTATAAGTTTAATTTTGGAGAGATAGTGGTCAGAGTCAAATTCTCTATTTCTTATTACTTTTACATTCATAATTTCTTTTCATATTCTTACGAGAGATAGCCACACGATCCAATTGGAATTCTCCTAACTTTGGGTTAGGAGAAATCCAAGTTTTAGCTTTTCTGGGCAGTTGCCTGAAGAATGTTGACATTAATTTCAACTGAAAGGTTTTGCAGAGGTTAATCAGTCTCATGCCATTTGTTATTATTATTATTATTATTATTATTATTATTAACTTAAAATTATGAATACGTGTAGAAGAAAGGAAGATGTGTGCTGTTTCTTGCGAGTGTATGGAGATTAGTAACCTGTGTTATTTACAATTGTGTATGCCTTGTGATGTAGTGGTTAGCATAGCTGGTTACCATACCGGAGACTCAGGTTTGATCCCTGGCTCTTAGTGGTGTCAATTTTGTAGACTTGCACCAAGCCAGTGAGCTACATGAGTTTAGTACACTTCATGATGCAGTGGTTAGCACTCCAAAGGTCTGAGTTCAATTCCAAGTTCTGCCATGAGATTTAATTCTGCTTTGAGGTACTGGAACATTATCTTTGATGTGCAAGTCACCAATTTCGAAGACTTGCGCCAGCCAGTGTGGTACACGAGTTTTCCCCTTTTTATTGGTGATTACTGATTATGTAGAATTTGTGTGCTTTGACAGACTGGCAACTTGACCAATTTGTGGTAGGCATTACTGTACCAGTGTACCTGTATTAATAAATCTTACTAATGGGGACTGGAGTGATACAAGTAATAATTATCATTCTTATTCTTCCCCTTTAGCATTTGTCCCACAAATTAGCAGGGTCTGCTTTTTTAGTTCTCTGTTGCCATGTAACACAATTGTGTGCCATGTCCGGATGAAGTCGGGTAATTTTTAGATTTTCATGTAGGGTGTCAAGCCAATGCTGTCTCGGTCGTCTAATTGGTCTCTTCCCATGTATCCGCAATGCCAATCCAGTGTGTGCAACTATTGATTCAGTAAGTAATGTCCATACCAGCATTTAAAACACTTTGCAGTGTTCATTTTCACAGGTCAAGTAATACTACTGGGTTTATTGAGCTAGATGACCTGGGACTTGACATAAACAACTTTAAATTGTGCTCTGAAAGAAGTTCATTTTCCGTATTGACAGATTCACTATATAACAAAGGAGAAACTGTTCCGCCTAGTCAATACATTTATTTACAACAAGTTATAAACTTGCTATTATATGGTACATGTTTCGGGGCCTCTAGTACTGGTCCCTTCTTCAGTCATAAATTAAGTTGCAAAATCCAGCATAATTAAAGATATCATAATACAAAATACATAAAATTATGAGTGAATGGATGAAATGAGGCGAAAAAGAACATATTACTCATGAGAAGTAATGTGAGTGCACATCAGTAAAAATTAACACCATTGGTATTGCTAGGTTCTTGAGAATACACTTATATAGCACTGTTCTAATGTTTGTGCATGTGGAAATCACTTCACTTGGGATTTATAGCCTGTTGTTTACAATGCTGTTGACTGAAACTTGCTGTTCAAGCTGGGGCTTCTGAGCTTATAGTCTTGCATTAGAGGGAAAACATCGAATGTCATGTAATGAAATACATCATCAAGATGAGGAGACGTCCAAGTATGGAAAAAACATATTTTACTTAGACCTCTAATGCAAGACTATAAGCTCAGAAGCCCCAGCTTGAACAGCAAGTTTCAGTCAACAGCATTGTAAACAACAGGCTATAAATCCCAAGTGAAGTGATTTCCACATGCACAAACATTAGAACAGTGCTATATAAGTGTATTCTCAAGAACCTAGCAATACCAATGGTGTTAATTTTTACTGATGTGCACTCACATTACTTCTCATGAGTAATATGTTCTTTTTCGCCTCATTTCATCCATTCACTCATCATTTTATGTATTTTATATTATGATATCTTTAATTATGCTGGATTTTGCAACTTAATTTATGGCTGAAGAAGGGACCAGTACTAGAGGCCCCGAAACATGTACCATATAATAGCAAGTTTATAACTAGTTGTAAATAAATGTATTGACTAGGCGGAACAGTTTCTCTTTTGTTATAAACAACCTTCCCAACATTTTTCTGGATTTCCTGGAGGAAAGCACACTCAGGATACCTGTCATCAATGGGATCCAACCCCTACATCATGTGTGTGACTTTGCTCACATAGCAAAAATACTGGGGACTAGTTAAAATATACCATATATATTATCAATGGGAGGGTGGTGATGCCTAAGCCTTTGACAGCTAACACCACTTAATGGATGTTTTCAAATTCTAAACTTACCAACAGAAAGACCCTAAGATAAGGTTGAAAAGAAGAATAACAAACAGTATTCCACTGTAGGAAATATGAATGAAGAACACAGTAAAACAAGAAGTTCTCCAGTACCCAATAGCTACACAGTATCATGGTAAGTACAAATCTCCCCCCTTTTCTCATACCAACTTAATGTAAGACTTCTTTCATATACAGTTGAGACTGGTTTGTGCATAGTTCAAGAAGATCAGATTTAATTACATATAAACCAGAATTACTCAAAAAACAAGATCTAATTTTTTTAAGGTTATTTTAATTGAAATCTAAATACAGCAAGAACATATTTGCGCTGCTAGTGTATTTTAAGTGTGCCTAAATTTTAAAAATTAGTACAGTATTTACTTTTCCTATAGGGTCTTAATGTATTCATAGATTAATTTACTGGATTTTTGGGAATGATCCTAAGATGAATTAAATGATCCCCAAATCTTTGTTGCTTCACAATCTGTAGGTATTGTATTGGTAGTTTTGAAGCACTGTAGATTCTGTGATTTTTCTATAATAAGGAGTGGAAGTTTATGCAAATGACCAAAATTCAAGTCAAGCAGAACAGTTCTCTGAACTTTACTTTATGTCCACTGCTTTTGATTCTCTGTCAAGGTACTCATGCGTGTTTGTGTGGTTCGTGCGGAGGTCAAATGTAAATACTTTCAACTTAATCACACTTTCAAAACTTACCTACATAAGGAGAATTACATGCAAGTCAGTTACGAATAACTCAAGAGAGATATTAGACACAGTTAAATGGATTTGGAGTAAAACTATGTGCGAACAAGAATTACATACCACTGGTTATGTTGTTAACAAGTTTCAGCTGTATTCAATTCCAAAGGCATCTGGTTTCACCATTCCACAGAAATACGAATCCCAACATACTACAAACAGTAACTGCATTCCATGAATAACATTTTCGCAACTACATTTGTGACAAATGAGGGTTTCACAGCTAGAAGGTTGTGTATTTTAGTTAGTTGTTTTAAGAACAGTGAGGTCATCTGCCCCTGTTGTGTATTGTACTTACAGTACGTAGAATGTAGAGAATTAAAATGTCAATCTTCGGCTTTGTATGACATTGCTCTTAGTGTAAGAAGAATAGGGTAAAGGGAGGAAAATTAGTTTATCAAGCTAAAAATTGGTGGAGAGGTTCCCTGAATAGCCTGGATCAAAATACTGAAAGTCCCAAAAAATCCCACTTGGGAAACATGCCACCATCTTGGAAAAATGGCCAGCATCTTGGATTTCGTATCCAGCATCGCATTGAACGTCATAACTCGGTACCTAAGGGTGTTAGGGACATGCGGTTTGGTCAGGATAACTTACCAGAATACAGGCTATCATTTTGACACTAGTTAACCTAGATAACAATCGAAATAGTTATTATAAATCACTTAAACAAACTCTCATAGGGTAGCGTTAAAATCCATCTTGATGTTCAATGTCGATTTTTCACCTTTTACTGTCATGGGATTGAAAAAAAGTACTGAAATAAATGTTGTTAAGCACATCAAAACGAACAAAAATATGTAATCATCACTTTCGTAAACCAAAAATTACGGGTGTGAGAAGTTGTCAAACATGCGCATGCAACTCGAGGAGCGGCGCGCCTAGAAGGGGGGCTTCTCAAAGCCGGCGCAACTGGTGATGTAAACATATACTGTAGGCGCAACTAAGCCCCTTTTTTAATGATAAGTAAAAATTTGACACTTTTATATAGAAGGATAGAATCTTATAACCTAATAAATAATTTAAAAAACAATAATTAATTTGTTAATACAGTAACTTGGCGCTTTAAAACTGTCTTTCTTAGCTACGTATATTGTATTTATATAGAAAAGGAATGATAAACGTTACTATTGGAAAATAAATTAAGCAGCTATTTGCTTATTTGCTATCTTATGCCACACCTTCAACACACTAACGTTTAAGCACATTACAATTTCTTTTGTACAAACACGGAAAAGAGGATATTCTGCTGCTGTAGTGCGGTGTGCCTGTAAAGGAATAAAGCCAACTATTAATTATATCGTACGCGTTTAAATATTGGTCATGTGTTGGTAAAAAAAAACGTGACACTTGCCTTAATCTTGACGCTTTTTCTTTGGTAAGGTTGAACTTTCAGAAGAGTCTACTCTGCGGCGAAGAGGTGGCGAGGATCTGCGTGGCAATTCTTCGGGGTTGTCCTCCTGTTCCTCACTCACCATATCTTCAACAGTATCTGGCTCTGGCATGTTAGAACAACCACCACCAGTGCAATTGCTGCACATGAGCGACCTTGTCTTCGGCAACCGCAAGATCTGCTGCCGCATCCTGTCTTGGCACTCTCATCTGATGAGGTTTAGGAGGAAGTCTGGTGCGGGAGGAGATTCTGTTGGAATCGGTAAAAATTTGCCGATTCTGTTCTTCTTCCATCCCCACTCTGTAGGTGGAAGAGAGATTCCGCGCCATTCCTGCACTTGGTGGTAAACTCTTAGGCTATGCTGTCGAGATGCTGCTGATGTTGGTGGAAGACTTGAGAGGTCGAAGTCTGCATGGAGACGTTGTTTGGCAGTGGTCTTAGGGTACTGACTATACCTTGTCTTGTTTAGGCTATCTGTAGTTCTACCTCCGTATAACGCTACGAAAAATTCTTCCCCTGCCTTCACGATCTCTTCCACTGCAGCATCTACGCTGTTAAAAACAGCAATTCTTTGGCGAAGACCTGGGTTATTGTTTAAAGTCTTGAACGCGTGTAGGGAGCCGAAGTTTTGTCCCAACCGGACATGGTTTAGAGGAAGAGAAGATTGTCGGTCATGTCCCCAAGAGCCTTCTGCAATTCCGTAGAGCCAAAGAGTTTCTTCGGATGGGCTTTTGATGGTGGAACCAGCATATAGACGTTTCTATCGCGTTCTGCAAGGCTCGAAAGAAATACCAACAAATCGGTATCCTCTCCAACAATTGCCACATGACCTCCATTCTCTGCTTCCTTGATCGCTGTTGTCACGATGAGACGATCAGCATCAGACTTGGCATGAATAGCTGGAATCCCCTTTTCTTCGAAACAACGACCTAAAATGGCGACGAATCTTGATTTGATTGAAGTATTGGCTAGGAACTGATTCTGCAACGAGACCACTTGCACTTCCAAATCCACCAAAACTTCAGAAGATGTCGTCTCATATGCTCCACGTCTTTCGTCGAACACTAAGTTACAATAGCTTCCCCTTCATATTTCGCCTTGATGTATGAAATGTAGTTCTTACAAACACCATCGAAGGTTCCCGATTTCGGCAATACCACCCAGTGCAGGAGATCTCCACCGTCAAACACGTAGGTAAGGTCTTCGGGAAGACAGGTCATTGGTGCACACAACTTCTCTATCACTGACCGTAAAGTTGATTTTGTACCTTTTCTGATAGTTGAAGCATCGAACAGCGCTGGCGGCAATAAAGCCAACTCGTATTCAAAGCAAGATTCACGGTCCTCTTCATTGCGAGCGACACACGCAATTCGATGAAACAGCTAGTTCGGATTTACAGGCACGGTCTCACCTCGGACAACAAGAGCTGCAAAAGTGACAACTTTGTCCTTTCGTTGAAGTTTAACTTCGGCGAACGATTTCCCTTCCAGTTTCTTCAAAGTCGCGGTTCCTATCTCCCAAGCTGAGTCGCAGGTCACCGTTTCGTCACCTATAACACCGGTTGATTAGGACACCAAAATATCCATGGTTTGTCGAAAGGAGAATGTATACGTAGCCATTCTGTGAATTTTTCGAGATGCTCGAACTCTCGCCTTTGGCAAGCTTGCCCAAGCTCCACGTGATGCATAGAATTTAATGGTAAAATCGTTTTTGATGTAGGACAATTATAAAGTACAGGAAACGGCATTAACTTTTAAACCGGATGGTAAACATCGGCAAAATAAGCATAAAGGGACAGTTCAAACTGAAACACACATATTTCGCTTTTATGATTATTTTCTGTGGCGTACCGTTTAAGATAAATTTTATGATAACGTTACCATAAAGACGTTCATTTCGGCCGGCCGGTCGGCGCCACTGCTAAGCAACACAGGGAAGGTGGAGTGGGGGAACAAGTGTGCTCTGACGGCGCAGCGGCAGGGATGTCAATCGGCAACGCGTGGGCGGACAGTCCATTCTTAGTTTAATTACATACGAGCGTAGCGCAAAAAATACTTAATTATTAAAATTAAAAGGAAATATTCCTTTCTCTTTATACATACAATATAAGTAGCTAAGAAAGAGAGTTTTAGAATGAAAAGTTACTGTATTAACAAATTAATTATTGTTTTTTTATTATTATTTATTGGGTTATAAAAGATGCTATCCTTCTATATAAAAGTGTAAAATTTTTACTTATCATTAAAAAAGGGGCTTAGTTGCACCTACAGTATATGTTTACATCACCAGTTGCACGGGCTTTGAGAAGCCCCCCTCCTCGGCGCGCCACTCCTCGAGTTGCATGCGCATGTTTGACAACTTCTCACACCCGTAATTTTTGGTTTACGAAAGTGATGATTACATATTTTTGTTCGTTTTGATGTGCTTAACAACATTTATTTCAGTACTTTTTTTCAATCCCATGACAGTAAAAGGTGAAAAATCGACATTGAACATCAAGATGGATTTTAACGCTACCCTATGAGAGTTTGTTTAAGTGATTTATAATAACTATTTCGATTGTTATCTAGGTTAAGTAGTGTCAAAATGATAGCTTGCATTCTGGTAAGTTATCCTGACCAAACCGCATGCCCCTATCACCCTTAGGTACCGAGTTATGACGTTCAATGCGATGCTGGATACGAAATCCAAGATGCAGGCCATTTTTCCAAGATGGCGGCATGTTCCCCAAGAGGGATTTTTTGGGACTTTTAGTATTTTGATCCAGGCTATTCAAGGAACCTCTCCACCAATTTTTAGCTTGATAAACTAATTTTCCTCACTTTGACCATATTCTGTCTAATATTCCTGCACTATCTACCACCAAGCGTGCAACGCAAACCTCTGCGCTAACTGGCAAGCTTCACACACAGCGTGTCATAGTGCAGTGGTGTGCCGAGACATTTGTAATGTATGCTGCACTGAATTGGAAATAGTATTTTTCTTTGCCGTAAAATGGAACAACACGTGTTGCATATTATTTTACTGTTTTGTTAAGAACTCTGAAAACATGTTTGGTGTTGGGAGGTGTATTTACATACACAGCAAGTGATAATGGAGTTATCTGTGACATTGAAATCCATTTAACACCCAAATATCTGTAAAAACGGATAAAATCCGTTGAAATGGAAATGGCTACTTAACAGTAGCAGTGACAATGATGTAGATTACTCAGGCAATATAAATGACAATAACATAACAACAAACCACAGACATAGTGGACAAGGACAAGGTAAGATACTCTGCCATTATGTGTTATGTTGTTCTTGTGTATTTTGTTTTGTTTTTGTTTTAACTGGCCTCTATTAAATTATAGTTAAATTGCTTGTGTACCGTGTTAAGTAAAGGGAGCGACTAAAAATAAAGCATGCTGCACTTACTTCGTTGGGGCTTGGTTCCTTAGTTTAGGGGCTGCAACAACGCGGTCATGTAGCCCCGTGTACTTTGGGTGTGTGTATAATCCGTCTGGTAACTGATGTTAATTGTCATGGCTGAATTAGTGAGTGTTACCTATAATTCAGATAAGGACTGCAGACAATCAATTTCAAGTAGTTCCTACTTTTGCTACCAAATGCTACCATGAACGACGCCTAGCTGCAAACTTGGCTACTAGATGCCAGTGCAATCAGCACCTGGCGGCAAACGTTGATACTTTAATAGAGCGTTAATCAAATCTAACCTACAAATTCAGCTTCACACAATATTGTAGTTAGTGGAAGGTTCTTTTACATGCCATAAATCCCGACTTTACTTCCTCTCCGAAGAACTGAGGGATGTTTAACGCTCTCAAAAAATCCGACGATTTCGGCCGGGTTTTCACCCACAATCTTGGGCATAGACGCTCAGCATGCTACCAACTATGCCACCCAAAGCCGCCTGCACTTGCTTCCAAGGATTTTCCAATATCCTGATATTGATATGTGCCTGTGCCTGTGCTGGTCTCATATACTGTAATTGTCACCGACTGTAGACTGGATTCCAAGAAGCTCAAAGCCACCATTTGTCAATAATTGCAATAATTAGTATTAGTTAAGCATTGTAAACTTTGTACTTACCTTCAATACTTGTGAAAGTATCTTGAGGCTTTCCCAGTGGTGTTCTTAACTTATATGTAACACAAAACTGAGCAGCCTCCCAAGTTGCCCAAAGTAGTAATACTGCATTGGAGGCCAGAGCAAATTTTGGAAATAGAGATGCAGTTTTCTCATCATCTGTAGATCTCGGAGGATTGACAGGCCAGCAACTGCAAAACATATCTTCCAACCATTCTTTATCACTGTGGGAGAGACGAAAGAAAAATATTATAAAACACAGTCCCTCCATACCAATAACTTAATCCAGGGTTGCCGTTTTAACAGATTTTATTCATTTTTACAGATAGTTGGGTGTTTAAATTGATTTGTGGATTTAGTTTACAAAGTTGCGGATTTTTTAAACTTTAGTTATTTATTTTTCAATTTGATGGACATCTACACATAGAATACGCGAGATGAGATACGGTACTCGTAGTGAACACTTCGGACATAACGTCAAAATGTTTGTTTAACATCATAATGTGTAATATACTGAGGGGTAGCATACGCAAGCGGCCGCTTAGTATCCGAGGAGCGCCTCGCCTGCCGATAGAGGCAATGAGCTGCACGTAGATACTGAGCACGCCTGCTTATGGGCAAAGTTTGCTATAGAACGTTTCTCCAGCCCACTTGACGAAACTTTTGCTGTCCTAAGATTTTGAGATTGCGGCCAGAATCAGATAATGTGCAATCAGCGCCGCTTTTGGCAAGTTGAACGAGATTCCAGCTGTCCTAGTGGCCACATATTCATGTGATAGAGCACAGAAAAATATTGTGATGTTAGAGAGAAAAAAAAAAAAGAAAAAACTGATGGTACATGTCCACCCAATGAGTATCGCATGCAGACAAGTCCATGTGGTGCAGCGTGGTTAAGAGGAGAGGAACGTTCACTTCAATTCGTTGCTATGAAAATGTTCATGGCTCCTACTGTAACTCCACGTTAATGCGTCTCCCAGGAGCACAGCAGCAGTCACCCCCTCCAACCTTCCTTCTCCTCCTTTCCCTTCATCGCTCTCAGATTCACACAGGTTTGCGCCAACAGGTAATAATCCCAGTATATGCAATCGGCAACGTGCTCAGCCCTTTTGACAGAATTCCTAATAGCTGCAAGGTTTGGAGTTCATAGCCGCACGTGGAAAAAAATTATGTCTACATAATCATGCGTCGTTTCTGATCCATTTGATGAGATTTGCGCTATACTTGCGGAAGTGAACAAGAAAATATTGTCAGGTTATGCAATCGGCGCCATTCCCGGTCCGTTTGACTATATTTTCACTGCCCTAACGGAGTGGTGATTGGTTACAGTTTTTCACAGTGAGGTGACGAGTTGAAAGCACATCGAGCGGACCACAGACTGTTTTTAATAGGCCATTGCAGTGGGTAGACAATCAAAGTAAGCACATAATAGAATATGGAGGAATTGAATGAATACTATCACAAAAGGGCAAATTTTTCTTTTGAATGACGAAATACCAGTTTACAGGTTTTAGAAATAACCTGGTTATTTTGGGACCAAACTTTGAAGTTAAGTTGGAAATATCACAAAATTTTCAATTATGGTATAGATTTTTTTTTTCACCGGGTTTCACCATGCACTGCATTATTACTACATGTAATTTAACCCTATTCCCAAAATTTCATCAAATTTAAACAAAACAAATAAAATTAGTGAAACATTGTGCTGGAACATTTGATGGTGGCGCTTGCAAGTAGTGCACCCTTTCTATAAAAAAAAATTAAGTACTGAAATTAACTGAATTAATAGTCGGGAGAATATCTGGAGAAGATTTAGTATTAGAAGTTCACTCCTCCACTGTGATAGACCCACCCAGCCATCCCTAATAGGATCACGACTTGGTAGTTGAAATTGCAGCTCTGACAGCCATCTTTGTGAAGGAGTCAATAATGCCAACCCCACGTATTCAGTACTAGACCGCATCCAGCAGACCAATAGTTTTGCCTAGACCAATATTTTCGTCCAGACCAATGGTGGTTAGGTACAGGCCGGACGTTTGTTTTGGACGATTGTCCTTGACCTTGAAGCCTGCCGGTGAGCCTACACACACTCACTCTCTCACCCTATCGCTTCACACTTGTCACCACCGATCTGATGTAATGGGATTCCAGACTTAGCAGACAGTACAGTCCACGCCGAAGTATTGTGTGACGCGGAAGTACAAGTTACATAGTTACGAACAGAACACCATTACCATTATATTTGCCAATGACTGTACTTCAGAAGTAGTATGAAAGAGCGTTGTCAATCATCGGACCGCTTGAGGCAGGTGATAACAACACAGGTACTGTAGTAACTCGCCTCCAGGCTTCCATTAAGATTTTTCACTCGTCTAAAACAAACGTCCGGCCTTTAGCGTGGCCCTGCAGCTCATAGATAACACCCCTGTTTTTTTTCACGCACAGTAGGGGTAGTCACACATCAATAATCTTTATCCAAGCCAATGGTTTTGCCTTTTATTTCATTATTCAAGTGTCGTGTGGTGAATTTTGTATCGGACATATTGGCAACGTGTCACATGAGGTATGACGTGCTGTCCGACATCAATGTAACATGGTAGCCCTACTGAAATGAACACTATCAAAAATACTTTATTTACATTAAAAAAAAACAATTATTTCCGGTGCAGCAGTGGCAATTGAAATTGAAATCAACTTGTAAGGACTCCCAGAAAGGTATGTAAATCATTAATGATATATTTTCAATAATCTACCTTGTGAAAAGTTACGAAAAGGGAGGATGCACTACTTGCAAGGTTTAGGGCCGGTTTCACCAGTTCCGCTTAACGAACTAAGGGTGGTTTAAACTATCCTCAAGGATCTGGCCCGTTGCACCAGACCACAAGCAATGGCTTAAACTAGGCTTAGATTGAGCGGCCTTGCTCGGTGGTTTAAGACATAAGGATGGATTAAGCCGTTCATTCATACGCCAAAATGGCGGCCGGTCCCATGGTGTCTGTCCATATCTCAGTAGGTTGGAGGTGTTGTTATATAATGTAGTGAACGAAATAATAATTAAAAAAATATTATTAAGGGCCGGTTTCACCACGAGGCCGCTTAAACCCTGCTTTGCTAAGGGTGGTTTACGGTTAAGCGATCTTAAATACGATGGCTTAAGGCTGGGTGTTGCACCAGCCCGTCTCGTACTTCGCTTAGGTGAACTGAGTTTACGGTGGGAGTCAAAGATCTTCGTTGCGTGAGTAATGCTCCCTGCAGCAAAGAACACATAATCTTACCGTTATGCCAACATAATCCCAGCCGTGCAGAATTACTTGTATAACTATCATATGCAATATAAGGAAAGAATGACAACTTAAGTATCTAGGGAGCTATTTGAACGCTATTATTGTATTCACATCATACATATAATATGAAATAATTTCGGCAGTATTGATTCTCCGAGATTGATTCTGTTTGTCATGTTGGTCACGGTTATCATTTGTTTCTAGCCGTTGCAATTATTTTCCACGACTACAGCTGTTCAACTTTTGGGTTGGCGACCATAAAATACATTACTAGTTGTAGAAGGAATTGCCTACGGTACTACGTTTGCGAAACGTGAGCATCAGCTGTAGTAGACGCTGGAAAAACCGTTGTAGAAATATAATGCAGTGTATTTTTCCTTATCATTACGGTACTTCCTGAACATGTTATTGACTACACCCCACATTGAGATGGTCGCATCTTGCGAAGGTTATGTTTTCTTACTTGGTTTTCATTCTATCTCTTGTTTTATAAATACGCATACATTATAGCATTAAGCACATTTAGTGCGTATTTTCTAATAATAGATATATACAGTATGTATACGAATGACACAGCATGTTGTATTGCAAGCATCCACAATAGGCTAGTTCGTCATTGGCTAAGGATTTCTACATCCGTCCCTGGGCTAATATTTAGTTTAACAACCAAAAATGTTCATCGCGGTACTGACAATATAAAGAAGAGTATTTCATTTTACATTGTCAAAGTATGATGTCTGTAGTACAAGCTACCGCGATTTTAGGAACGCGAAGGAAATCCCTGTGGCAGCGTGTTGAAAGAATGTTATACGTATATATTTAATTTGCATCGCAAAATGCACACTATGTATGCTTTATATTATAACGACTGAGTAATTATAAAACAATAAAAACAATGAAAGTCAAGAAATAATATTCCTCCCCGCTAGTAATCGAACCCCGGCACTCCGGGCAGGAGTCAGTAACGTTATCCACTCAACCAAAGTAGACGAGATACATTTTGGCTTTATCGACATGTATAGATACTACTGCTTAGCAAATGATCACACGGAAGAAAATATCTCTTCAGTGTATTGTGCCGTCATTATAAACCATTTAATAATATCTTTTTATTATTTCATTCATTACATCATATAACAACACCTTCAACCCACTGAGATATGGATCAGACAAATTGGGGCCGGCAGCCATTTTGGCGTATGAGTGAACGGCTTAAACCATCCTTATGTCTTAAACCACCGAGCACGGCCGCTTAATCTAAGCCTACTTTAATCCATTGCTTATGGTCTGGTGCAACGGGCCACATCCTTGAGGATAGTTTAAACTACCCTTAATTCGTTAAGCGGAACTGGTGAAACCGTCCCTAAATGGTTTATAATGACGGCACAATACACTGAGGAGATATTTTCTTCCGTGTGATCATTTGCTAAGCAGTAGTATCTATACCAG